>CM055125.1:232228410-232420910 GCA_029206835.1 Rana muscosa | reverse complement strand
ACAGGCTCCATACATACACTAGGTCATCTAGTGAGGAACTGCAAGTCCCAGCATACAGAGACAACCTAAAAACTATATGTAGTGGCACTACAAGTCCCTGCATTTGATGCCCGCTTCTTCCTTTGAAAAGGTGACCACGATTGTACAATATCATTTAGATCTACCATCAAATATGTATTGGAAAGGCCTACCTGGTTTGATACAAATGCAATCAATTGTTCAGGTGTGCCCTCATATTTCATCGTTATAATAAATCTAGCGGAGGTTGTACAATCAGATTGTATAATGCAAGGCCATTTTAAAGGGACGTGACCCAAATCTAATGTTCTGGAACTAGATAACATTGCTTCGCCCCCCATAACGGTTTCCTGCCTGAGATATACAGGTGAACTACAAGTCCCAGCATGCTACTGTAAATCAGAACTGCGATACCACACTGACCTTTCCCGCAAAAAGACCTTGTGTTGGAGAACTACAAATTCCAGCATGGTCACCTTCCTTCTTTACAAAACCTTTCCTGCAGGATGCCACCTAAACAAGATCCAGCCTACAGTTATCACAGAGTATACTGGACCTGACCCCCGTTCCTACTACCCCCCCCCCCCCACCCACTTGCTTCTCAATGCATGCTGAAACTTGCAGTATAACGTTTAGATTGTAAGCTCTAATGAGCAGGGCCCTCTGATTCCTCCTGTATTGTAATTGTACGGTCTTCACCAATGTTGTAAAGCGCTGCGCAAACTGTTGGCGCTATATAAATCCTGTATAATAACGTGAAGAAATAATTCCGGACGGCTGCACTTCCAAAAATCCTTTTATTGAAGCTTCATATGACAAGTGATTGACAGATCAGAGCAGGGGACAAAAAGGTAGGCGCCTTTCGCGCAAATGTCAGTGCTTAGTCATTACTTGCAGTAGTTAGAATTGTTCTGTTGGGGGGCTGCGATTTCTGCCGCGACATTTTAGGCAGGGCATGCTGGAACTTATGGTTCCCCACAGGCTTTTACCAGTGCAGCACCCTGTGAACCAACAGTGAGAACAACCCTTCTGCTACAGGTTATAACACTTTATATTATTATAGTCAGACACCTTGCATCAGCCACAAAGTGTCTGTGAAAGTTATTTTAAAACATCCTCAGCCATCTGGTTTTAAGACAGTGTGAAGAG
This sequence comes from Rana muscosa, assembly GCA_029206835.1. Classification (NCBI taxonomy): domain Eukaryota; kingdom Metazoa; phylum Chordata; class Amphibia; order Anura; family Ranidae; genus Rana; species Rana muscosa. The sequence continues at coordinate 232,419,743 of CM055125.1, read as the reverse complement.
CGACTAGAACCTGTGAAGTTCTTTAACCCCCAACCACCAGATTTCATTTTTTTTTTCTATTTACAACACTCAAAATGCAGAAAGATGTCACGCTACAGGTTTTCAGTATATACACACACCGGAAAACGTGTGCTTATTCAATGGAGCTATTATAAAAAAAAAAAAAAAAAAAAAAAAAAAGAAGGGGGGAGGAGGAGTATACAACATTGTTATACATCAGTGGACATAATAGAAGATATAAATAAATCAAACAAATGAATAATAGATAAAATAAATTATTAATAAATAAAATATACAGAGCATAGAATAAAAACCTAAATAATTTATGTATTGTTTTAATTCATGTATATTTTTTTTTTTCATATCTTCTGTATAATGTATATTGTTTTAGGTATACTTATAATTTGTATTTCATTTTTTATTTAGCGTTTTATTTTTATATCTTGTATTAGTAATAATAATTACTAATACAATATACATAACATAGAAGAAATTAAAAAAATACAAAATTTATTATAATGATACCTAAAACTATATACATAATACAGAAGATTATATATATATATATATATATATATATATATATATATATATAAAATAATAATAATAATAATAATAATAATACTACTACATGAATTAAAAAAAAAAAAAACCATAAAAAAAAAAAAAAAAAAAAAAACACACATAATACATTTTTATATATATATATATATATATATATATATATATATATATATATATATATATATATATATTCTGTATTATGTATATCGTTTTAGGTATCATTATAATAATTTTGTATTTTTTTATTTTATTTCTTCTATGTTATGTATATTGTATTAGTAATTATTATTACTAATACAAGATATAAAATAAAAATAAAAACGCTAAATAAAAAAAATAAATACAATTATAAGTATACCTAAAACAATATGTATAACCTCATAGAATAATACAACAAATACATATAGTATCACCAATGTATATGTATGGGCAGCAGAGTAATCTGTGACCCCAATGTCGGTGATGTGTATACATAGATGGTACATACCTTGTACATGTGTGCAGAGCAGTGTGGGTGTGATTGTCACCATTACACATGGCTCACACCTATCAGATCAGTAAACACTGATAGAACAGGGATCTGCAGCTGTCAGCGGGGCTCAGCCCAGGTGTGCTCCCTCTCTCCCTCTCTCTCTGTCTCCCTCTGTCTCTCTGCACTCACCTTATACTTTGGGGGCTCAGTGATCTCCTTGGCAGGCAGGGCCAGCAGTAGGATCCCAATGACCCCGATCAGACAGAGCACCAGGGGTAGGAGGACCGCCAGCACCTTCTTAGCCATCTCCAGCAGCTGTAAGGAATGGCTTGGTCCTTTCAGCTCTTACAAGGAGCAGACAGAAAGAAGGAGGGGGGAGGAGGCAGGACCGACTCTGACCTCCCATTGGCTGGGAAGGTGCATTAGGTGAAATGGGGAAGGCTGAATGTGTCAGCACTATACACACACACAGGGACAGGTCATAGGTAATGCCTGGCCAGACAATTTAAATATATAATTTATTCAAATGAAGGCTTCTTTTGTTAACCCCCCAAAGATTCACTGCAGGCAGAGTCTACACAACAATCTATATAGTGGGAGAAGAGCTTCATTAGTGTGTGCTCAGCAGCAGAACCAATCCAACCAATCAGGGGCTTGCTGACACTTTCTTACCTGAAAGAAAAAGCTAATAGCTGGATTATGATTGGTTGGCAAGGAAGACTTCTTTGCATTTTATTCTATTCCTTTTTTTTTTATAAACCAGCTTGGTTGGAGTTTATGGAAGAGTGGATCAAGCAACCTATTGGTTTAACTTTACAAAGATCAACAGTGTTCACGTGCACAGTGTCCTCTGAAGAGCAACCTGCATTAGATTGCTCTTAAGAGTGCATTTGACAGGTGGGGAGGAGGCATTATATCACCTCCACCGCCTGATTTAACCCTGTAAATGCTGCACTACTGTGCTACAATTGCATGTAGTTTTGGGGCGGTTGAGGTTGGACCCAACAGACGTGCATTGGTTGTGTCCTGCAGCGGTAACGCCAGCCAAATGCGTCATAATGAGGGTTATTTACGAAAGGCAAATCTACTTTACACTACAAGTGCACTTGGAAGTGCAGTCGCTGTAGATCTAAGGGGGACATGCAAGGAAAATAAAAAAACAGCATTTTAGCTTGCACATGATTGGATGATAAAATCAGCAGAGCTTCCCCTCATTTCAGAGCTTCCCCTCAGATCTAAAGCGACTGCACTTCCAAGTGCACTTGTAGTGCAAAGTGAATTTACCTTTTGTTAATAACCCTCATAGTGTAATTTTTGCTGCTGCTGTAAAACACAGCATTACAGCCACAGCATGTGTACAGCTCGGAGCTGCTGCATGCCCAGGTTCTGGCAGGCGGCCTTAGGGTTTCATTCACAAGTGCAACTAGGGTGGTAAAACCAGACATTACCGACGTCGGACACGACTAATGCGGCCATGCCACATCCATGAGCAACGCACGCAAATGCAGTGCGGTAATGTGGCATTTACATGGTTAAATCAGGCAGTGGGGAGGCAACATAACGCCTACGCTTCATCTGTCAAATGCTCTCTGAAGAGCGATTCAAAGCAAAGGCAGTCTGTAGGTTAAAGGTGTATTCACACTTGGTCTATTTCCAGCATCAAAACACAGGAATTTTATGATATGAAAATGCATTTTAACTAGAAATCCCATTATTTCCTATTTGGCTGATTTACATCTACTCACTGCAGTTTAGTGTGTATTCATACCACTGCATGTGCGCTATAACACATGCTACGATGAGTCGGCATGGGTATAGGTCCCTAATATTCCAGTTTTAGCGAAAAGAAATAGCTAATCACAATAATAATATAAAAATAATAAAATGTTTTGCATATTTATCACTGTTTAAAAACAAACTTTCCAAAGTGCTTTACAACAAACAAATATCAAAGGAGTTCTCTGATCACAGCATACACTCTCCTTTAGGCTCGGTTCACACTGGTGCGATGCGGGAACCCTGCGAATCCACTGCAGGTTCCCACATCGCACCCGACTCGCGAACTGCTGGGGAGTGTCATACAATGTTAACGACACCCCCATTTCAGCTCGTATATCGCACTGCGAACTGACAGTTCGGACATGAATCGGATCGCATGGGTGTGAACACCCATGCAATCCGATTCTGATGCGGACCAAATAAAGGGTTCTGTGCGTGTTTCGTCCAAATGTGGTGCGATTTCAGCCATACAGTTTGTATGGCTGAAATCGCATCGCACAGACATCGCATGTGATCTGAACAGCAATGCGGTGCAAATCACATGCGATGTCTGGCATCGCACTAGTGTGAACCAGGCCTTAATAACATCAGCATTGTAATAACATAAACTATAGTTATATTTGACAATCAAATATCAGCTTACTTGAAAACTCTCCTTTTATGTTGTGAGTGTTGACTGTCTGCTGTCATCTCTTTCCATAACTTCCTGGATTCCCTGCATGCTTTGCAGCTTCTCCTCTGCTTTTTACTTTCATTTTCTAAGGACTACATATCCCATGGTACATTGCTGCCTGCAAACAGTGCTTCCTGTACTGACTCCGCCTCCTAAAACTCCTCCTCTCAGCACCTCTGTAGGTCAGTAGGCAGGCTCTGTGAAATGTGTGACACGGCAATGCTACTCACAGGGCATAGTGACTACGTGTCACAGAATTTAAGGAAATAAATGTGTGGAGATCTTCACACAGTAAATTTACAAACTTAAATTTCATTCAGATTTATGGGAGTCGGCTAGATATAAATAAAATACAATGAGGAAATAAACATATGAGTTTACATTTTCACCATAGATACGCTTTAATCACTTCAATGCCGGGCCCTTTCACCCCTTCCTGCCCAGGCCAGCTTTCAGAGCTGTCACACTTTAAGGCCCCTTTCGCACTGAGGCGTTTTTACCGCGTTTTCGCGGTAAAAATAGCGCTGTAATAACGCCTGAAATAATCCTGCCCCAGCATTCTCAATGTGAAATCTCTGAGGGCTTTCACACTGAGGCGTTGTGCTGGCTGGGCGTTGAAAAAAATCCTGCAAACCGCTTTTTTAGAGCAACTTTAGGGCGCATAAAATAGCGCTGTAAAAACGCCTATCCCCATTGAAATGAATGGGAACTGCGGTAAAAACGCGGTAAAAACGCATAGGCATAAGCGTTATTTAAAAAAATAACGCTAACGCGTATGGGTTTTTACCGCGTTTTTACCACGTTCGCGTTAGCGCGAACGCGGTAAAAATGCGGTAAAAACGCAGCAAAAACGCATACGCGTTAGCGCTATTTTTACTGCGATCGCGGTAAAACGCTGTAAAATCGCGGTAAAATCGAGGTACAAAATCTTATAATTTTTGAGCGTTTTTTCAACGCCTCAGTGTGAAAGGGGCCTTAGGCCAGGTTCAGACTCATGCGACATTGCATGTGATTCACATCGAATTCCTATGCACATCACATGTGATATCTGTGCAATGCAAATTCAGCCATACAGTTTGTATGACTGAAATCACATCGCATTCACACCAAAATGGTGCAGGACCCTTTTTTTTGGACTGCACTGGAATTGGATTGCATGGGTATCCAGACGCATGCGATTTGATTTCACAGTTCGCACTGCGTTCTGCAAACTGATTTGGGGGTGTCATTAACTTTATATTGACACTGCATGCAATTCAGTTGCGATGTGGGAACCCGTACAGCAATCACTGTGGTTCCCGCATTGCACCAGTGTGAACCTAGCCTTAATGACAATTGCGCGGTCATGCAGCACTGTGCCCATATTAAATTTTTATTATTTTTTGAGACAGATGGAGCTTTCTTTTGGTGATATCTAATCAGCACTGGGTTTTAAATTTTTTGCTAAACAAATAGAAAAAGACCAAAAATTTTTGGAAAAAAAAAGTTTTTCTTAGTTTCTGTTATAAAATTTAGCAAATAAGTAATTTTTCTTCTTTACTGATTTGCACTGATGGGCACTGATGAGGCGGCACTAATGGGCACTGGCAGGCCCGAATTTACTCCCTTTGCCGCCCCAAGGCCGGGTCCATCAATGCCGCCCCCACCCCACCATCACATAGGGGGGGAGGCGGGGGGGACGCACAGGGGGTAATCGATTTTTCGCAGACAATGACTGGTGTTAGTTCTTCAATCATTCCGGCACCATGGTTGTTATGGTGTCAGGATGATTGAAATGCATTGTTTCTATCATTACATTGTAATATAAAATGAAATAGTTCAACTCACCATAAAGCAGAATGAGTGGGAGCCCTGAGTGTGCCACCGTCGCTTGTCACCAGATGGGAATGTCACTTGCCACGCTGCCTGCCACCACATTGGAATGTCACTTGCCACGCTGCCTGCCAACAGATGGGAATGTCACTTGCACTCTCTGCCCCCGTCTCTCACTCTCTATCTGCCTCTGTCTCTCTCTGCCTCTCTCTTTGCCTCTCTCTCTCTGTCTCTGCCTCTGTCTCTCTCTCTCTTTGCCTCTGTGTCTCTCTCTCTCTTTGCCTCTGTGTCTCTCTCTCTCTTTGCCTCTGTCTCTCTCTCTTTGCCCCTCTCTCTCTTTGCCTCTCTCTCTCTTTGCCTCTCTCTCTCTTTGCCTCTCTCTCTCTTTGCCTCTCTCTCTCTTTGCCTCTCTCTTTGCCTCTGTCTCTCGCTCTCTCTTTGCCTCTGTCTCTCGCTCTCTCTTTGCCACTGTCTCTCGCTCTCTTTGCCTCTGTCTCTCGCTCTCTCTTTGCCTCTGTCTCTCGCTCTCTCTTTGCCTCTGTCTCACTCTCTCAGTTCCTGTGTCTCTCTCTCTCTCAGTGCCTCTGTCTCTCTCTCTCAGTGCTTGTCTCTCTCTCTCAGTGCCTCTGTCTCTCTGCCTCACTCTCTCTTTGCCTCTGCCGCTCTGTCTCTGCCTCCGCTCCGTTTCTCTCCCCAGTCTGTGTTCCTCCTCACCTGCTTGTCCTGCATCATGGACATAGGTCCAGAGGATAGGAGGAGGCGGCCGCCATGTTTGTTAAGTGTCCCGGGCACTGTGATTGGGCATATGGAGGTCATGTGCAGAGGGGGGAGTTCAGGATCACGGACAGGCCAGCCCCACGCCGCACATGACCCCCATGGCCCAATCACAGGGCGCCGGACTTTGAAAAATGGCGGCCGGAGCTTCAGGCGGCCGGGGACACAGTAAATTCATTTTTGTCTCCTCCGCCGCGCCGCCCTTTCACACAGTGCCGCCCCGAGGCCTGGCCTTGTTGGCCTTGTGGGAAATCCGGCCCTGGGCACTGGTAGGCGGCACTGATGATGTAGCACTGATGAGGCGGCACTGATGAGCACTAATAGGTGGCATTGATGGGCACTGATAGGTGGCATTGATCGGCACTGATAGGTGGCACTGATGGGCACTGTTAGTCTGCACTGATGGGCACTGATTGGTACTGATGGGGCTGCACTTATGATAAGTGCCCTGATTATCAGTGTAAACAATCTACTGACAGGCTTGCCAGTTAAAATCTCTCCTTTCCTCCCACAGACACAGCATAGGAGGAAAGGACTGCCGAAAACCGGCAAGTCTGTTTACATGTGATCAGCTGTGATTGGACACAGCTGATCACATGGTAAAGGGCCATTGTGATTGGCCCTTTTACCGCGATCTGTGATCAGCTGTGTCCGAAGGATGTGGGGTTCAGGGAGGACGTCCATGGACGCCTTCCCAGAACTAGACGACCGCACTGTAGCTGTATTTTGGCTATAGTGAGGTCGAGAAGGTGTTAAAGCTGATCTCCAGGCAAACAGCTAAATTCCCAGATGAAATACATATCGTACAGTATATGTCAGCTGTTTTTCCTTCCAAAAGGATTTGTAATTCTGTTCATCCAGTTCAGGAGTTTACATAACTTTATCACATAAGACAGCCTGGCAGAGAAGGAAACTTGATTCTAATCTGCTGCAGTAAAGTGGTTCTAAAGGCCCAAGATTTTTTACCTTCGTACATTCTATGCATTAACCACTTGAGCTCCGGAAGATTTTACCTCCTTCATGACCAGGCCATTTTCTTGTTCATACATCACGGGACACAGAGCGGCATAGTCATTACTATGTGGTTATATAGAATTACCTTCAGGTGCTGGCACTGGCAACTTCCAAAACAGGAAGTACCCTCCCCTATATAAGCCCCTCCCATCCGGGAGTACCTCAGTTTTTTGCCAGTGTCTAAGGTGTTGGCCAAGGTTAACATGTATTCATCTGGGCTTGTGTACAGGTTCTCTGGGCCTTAGCAAGCTATTCCGGATCCGACCAAAAAAGCTTCATAGCTAAACGGTCGGTACCCGGGCCTTGCAGAGAAGAGCAAGGTTTTGCCTGTAATGCCTCTCTTAGGAGGGCTGGACCCTGGGATCCAGAGCTCTGGTCATACCCAAAACCAAGAGGCTATCTGTGCAGGGTGCTATACAGGTCCAGGGGAGTGGAATCCTTGGGAACCCGGTCCCTGAAGGTCTAGTACAATGCCTGCCGTGAGAGGTGAAGTTTGGGCTTCTGTGGACCAAGGTCCTGCGGCGGGGAAAAGGTAAGTGGGGGCCCCTCAGGAACTTGGTTCTATTGAGGGGACCCCCAAGCCTAATATGTCTTTCTGCCTGTTACCTAAAGGTATTCCCGCTAATAGCTGTATATGCCTAAGAAATCCTAGAAATGTCTTTTCATAAAGGAAGTTTTAAAAACTGTAAACCTGGAAATGTTTTTTCATAAAGGAGGTTTTAAAAAAAAAAAAAAAAGACAAAGTGCGGTACCTGTGTTTGTCCACTAGAGGCCGCTGTGGAACGTCTTTTTTTCTTGGGACTATTCCTTCCATGGTGAAAGTCCAGGCAGATGAGTGAGCTCTCTATCAGGGAAGCTGCATTCCTCTGTCATGCTGCCAAGTAGTTTCCTTCCATCCCCGAGTCCTGGTGAAACAGGGACCCTGGCTCCTCTCCCTACATGGCGCCAAGAGCGCACACGTGCACGCGCGCGCGCGCACACACGCTTTCTTTTTATAAGATTTAGCTTCAAAAAAGGGGGCGGAGCCTGGCGGATGACGCGCTCTGTGCGCCCAGCGCTTCTGCGCATGTGCGGGCGTCCCAGCAAGATAAAAGGACTCAGTCCACGCTGCTGGCTATGGACACAGAGCATGAAAAGGAGCTGGTAGCATGGTATAGGGGCTTACAGCGGGCGGTTGATACAGGCATCCCCAGAAAGACGCATTAGTAGACACCCACTGATGTACATAGCAGCAAATTGCATTAGACTATTTCAGTAAAGGGGTGTATTGCGGCTGGAATACCTCAGCTTTGAACTAAGGAATATGCCGCCTAAAAAACTCCGAGATATACCTCTCAGGAAGTGTAGGGGGTCTCCATCGGGCTCTGAGGATCTGGAGCAGTCATCTGCACCTTCCTCCCCTGAGAAATCAGAGGTTAATACCCATAAGGAACCCCCAGGAGTGCCAGGTACTGCGGCTGTCCTCAGTCCACCTGCTCCTGCATATATAACAGAGGAGGTTTTTGCCTCAACTCTGGAGGGATTGGAGCAGAGATTGGCAGCATTGATCGCTTCTTCTCTACAGGAAAGAAAGCGCGCCAGATCTCCATCCCCTCCATTAGAGTGCCTGTTGGCAGAGCAACAGTCCCAGGAAGGGACTGACCTACCTGAAGGGGATCAGGAGGAGGTTAACTCTGTTTTTGAGGAATCGACAGTGAATGAACCATTTTCAGCATCACAGACTGAAAGATTGTGGGTCCAGACCCTAACTGACATGGTTCGATCTGCATTTAAAATGCCTCTTGTTGAACCATCAACTACTGCTGTCTCCTCGTTGGGGTCGCTAAAAGCTCCCCAGGTTAATTGCTCCTTTCCAATTCATCCATTATTGGAAGGACTTATATACCAGGACTGGGAACATCCTGATAAACTATTTGTTCCACCTAAGAAATTTCAGGTGATCTATCCCATGGAGGAAAAATTCACCCAGAGATGGAATGTTCCTACGGTGGACGCAGCCATTTCTTCTGTGAACAAATCACTGACATGTCCAGTAGATAATGTTCAAATGTTCAAAGATCCAGTAGATAAAAAATTGGAATCTTTATTAAAATCTGCTTTTTCCACAGCAGGGGCTGTTACACAGCCAGCAGTGGCAGCTATTGGGGTCTGCCAAGCTTTAAAGGATCAAATGAAAATGGTCCTGAGGGATTTGCCAGACCAGCAGGCCCAGGCTCTGGCTGATCTGCCTAGAGCATTATGCTTTGCGGTTGACGCCATCAAGGATTCTATCCATCAGGCCTCCCGCCTCACGCTGTCTTTGGTACATATGCGTAGGCTTCTGTGGCTCAAGAACTGGTCTGCTGAGGCTCCCTGTAAGAAGCTCTTAGTTAGCTTCCCATTTCATGGAGAACGCCTTTTTGGCGAAGACCTGGATAAATATATCCAGAAGATTTCCAGTGGTAAAAGTACTCTCTTACCAATTAAAAAGAGGTCTAGGGGTCCGTCTTTTAAGAGGACTACCTCTCCTATCCCTGGGACGTCTGCTACTAAGCAGTTCCGACGGCCTCCTCGGTCAAACTCAGGAGGTAAAAATCAGGGACAGTCACAGGGTAATAAAAAGCCCTGGATCCGAAGAGGTACTAAACCAGCCTCCAAGTCAAGCCTATGAAGGGCTGCCCCCACTCAAACGGGTGGGGGGAAGACTTCAGTTGTTCACAGAGACCTGGCGGGAGACGATCAAAGACAGATGGGTGCTCTCCGCAGTAACTCGGGGATACAAGTTGGAGTTAAAAGAGTCTCCTCCTTCCCATTTTATGTGGTCAGGCATGCCAAAAGACCCTCTGAAAAGAAGGTGTCTCCTAGTGGCGTTAGAACAACTATTGCTCCAAGGAGTAATTATGGAGGTTCCTATGGAAGAGTGGGGGTTGAGTTTCTACTCAAACCTTTTCACAGTCCCGAAACCAAACGGGGACATAAGACCCATATTGGACCTAAAGAGTCTAAACAAATTTCTAAACGTCCGGTCCTTCCGGATGGAGTCGATCCGATCGGTCACCGCTGCCCTACAGGGGGAGGAATGGTTAGCCTCGATCGACATCAAAGATGCTTACTTGCATGTTCCCATCTTTCCAGGTCATCAAAAATTTCTACGCTTTGCAGTAGAAGGGCGCCATTTTCAGTTCAGAGCCTAACCATTCGGTCTGGCCACAGCACCACGAGTGTTCACAAAAATTCTGGCCCCACTGTTGGCCGATCTAAGTACACGAGGTGTAACGATAATGGCATACCTACACGACCTGTTGTTGATGGACCACTCAGTTGCCAAGCTAGAAGTGGTAATTGTCGATACAATCAAGTATCTAGAATCTCACGGTTGGGTCATCAACCTGGACAAGTCAGCCATACAGCCAGTGAAAAACCTGGTATATCTAGGGCTACGGCTGGATTCAGACCAGAGGAAGATTTTCTTACCTCTAGACAAGGTATCCTCTTTGAGGGGCTTGGTCCGTCTGCTTTGTGCAAAAGGACGGCCGTCCATGCGCCTGTGCATGAGGCTGCTGGGAAAGATGGTAGCATCATTCGAAGCTGTGCCATACGCCCAATTCCACTCAAGGAATTTACAGAGGGCCATATTGTCAGCCTGGAACGGGAAAATTCAGGCTCTAGACTTCCCGATGGCTTTGTCCCCTTCCGTTCGGAAGAGTCTCTGCTGGTGGTTGATCCCCCAGAATCTCCAGAAGGGAAAACCCTTCAGTCCGATATCCTGGAAGGTGGTCACTACAGATGCCAGCCTTATAGGCTGGGGGGCAGTACTGGAGCAATGGTCTCTCCAGGGCAGATGGTCAAATGTAGTAAAAACCCTGCCCATCAATCTCTTAGAGATACGAGCAGCCCGGTATGCCTTAGTAGCCTGGGCATCCAGACTCCAAGGGTCCCCTGTCAGAATTCAATCAGACAATGCCACAGCAGTGGCATATATCAATCATCAGGGAGGCACCAGGAGTCGTGCAGTCCAGAGGGAAGTAAGTCACATCCTGGAATGGGCAGAAAAGCATGTCCCATGTATGTCAGCTGTCTTCATTCCAGGGGTGGAGAATTGGAAGGCGGACTTTCTGAGTCGCCAACAGTTATGCCCAGGGGAATGGTCCCTTCATCCCGAGGTCTTCCGAGCAATATGTCAGCGGTGGGGAACACCGGATGTAGATCTGCTAGCATCCAGATTCAACGCAAAGGTGGACAGATTTGTCTCCCGGACAAGGGATCCCCTCGCTTGCGGCTCGGATGCTCTGGTGTTCCCTTGGAATCAGTTCAGACTGATATATGCATTCCCTCCGCTACAATTGTTGCCTCGACTCCTTCGCAGAGTCAGGTTGGAAAAGAAGCCGGTGATCTTGGTGGCTCCAGCGTGGCCCCGAAGGGCCTGGTACGCGGAGATCATCAAAATGTCTGTGGGGAGTCCTTGGACCCTTCCACGTCGTCCGGACCTGCTTTCGCAAGGGCCGATATACCACCCTTCCTTACTAACTCTAAGTTTAACGGCCTGGCTATTGAATCCCACATCTTAAAGAAGAGAGGTCTCTCTAACTCTGTGGTATCAACTATAATCAATGCCAGGAAGCCTGTATCCAGGCAGATCTACTATAGAGTTTGGAAGGCGTACATCACTTGGTGCGAGGCCAGAAAGTGGCATCCACGTAAGTACGTTATAGGCAGAATTCTGGACTTCCTACAGTGGGCTGTAGACAGGAAGTTTGCCTTAAGTACTATCAGGGGTCAGGTTTCGGCCTTATCAATACTATTTCAAAGGCCCCTGGCTATGCATTCACTTGTCAAATCCTTTATGCAAGGGGTGACTCGTATTATTCCACCGATTAAAGCTCCCATATGCCCATGGTATCTAAATTTGGTTCTGTCGGTTCTGCAGAAGCAGCCATTTGAACCTTTGCGGCACATTTCCTTGGTTCTACTCACCAGAAAATTGAAATTTTTAGTAGCCATATGCTCGGCTAGAAGAGTGTCGGAATTAGCCGCCATGTCCTGTAAAGAGCCATATCTGGTTATTCATGAGGACAGAGTAGTATTACGTCCTCACCCAGCCTTTCTTCCTAAGGTGGTATCGAGGTTTCACTTGAACCAGGATGTGGTTCTTCCTTCTTTTTCCCCAAACCGAGCTCGGTAGAGGAAAAGTTATTGCATTCTTTGAATGTAGTAAGAGCAGTTAAAGCTTATCTAAAAGCCACTGCTCAGATTCGTAGAACGGATTCTTTGTTTGTTCTGCCGGAAGGCCCCAGAAAGGGTCAGGCAGCATCAAAATCTACTTTAGCCAAGTGGATTCGACAGGTCATAATACAAGCCTATGGCTTGAGAAGTAGACCGCCTCCGTTCAAAGTTAGGGCGCACTCCACGAGAGCAGTTGGAACTTCATGGGCAGTGCATCACCAGGCCTCCCTGACTCAAATTTGTAAGGCCGCAACATGGTCTTCAGTACACACGTTTACTAGGTTCTACCAGGTGGACGTTAGAAGTCAGGAGGATGTCGCCTTTGGGCACAGTGTGTTGCAGGCCGCAAAAGATCCTCATGCCTGATGGCGCCCAGCTTATGTATGGTATATCCCCCCCCTCATTTGGCATTGCTTTGGGACGTCCCACATAGTAATGACTATGCCGCTCTGTGTCCCGTGATGTATGAACAAGAAAGTAGGATTTTTAAAACAGCTTACCTGTAAAATCCTTTTCTTGGTGGGGGCGTGGCCTGGAGAGCAATGGGATAGGACGCATGTAAGGAGAGCTCCACTTGCCCATACTCCTTACCTACAATCCTGCTTGCATCCTTGGTAGAAACTGCCATCCTTCACACCCGGAGACTTATCCTGCTCCTCCTGAGATTTTTGGAGATTTCCAGCTTGCTGGAACGCCGCCGCCGCCATCACGGAGCATCCCGGCCGCATACTTCAGGAAAGACCGCGGCTTCGGCCTAGTCCCTGGTACGGCGGCCATCTTGGTACCCCCGGCAGCGCTCCTGGACACCCTCACGGATCCCTTTTTACTCACAGTGGCTCATAGCCTCCTCGATCGGCCTCTGGACTGCCTAATCCCCCTCCAGTGGTGCCTTATTACTCTGCACCTGCTGTGGGGAAGGATCACTGCCTCAGCCTGACTCCTGGAGCGGCGGCCATCTTGCTACACCCGGAGGCGGCCTGGGCAAGTATTATAGGCCCCCCTGATTCCCCTGAGCCTTGATTCCCTGGGATATAGCAAAAGGACAGTGCTATTGCCTGACCACTACCTGCGGGTCACGCTACATCACCCTTGGACGGCGGTGGGAAAGGAGCCGCAGAGGGCTCGGCCTATTTAGCTGCGGCCATCTTGGTACACCTGGGACTCCCCTGATCATCCCCGCAGCATGTCCCCATCAAAAAAAAACTCAGAGGCCGTTGACAAATTGGCCAAATACCGCAGGCTGGATGAGGACCAACAGGCCAAGGATGGCGCTGACGCGTCCCTGGGCGCGGAACACTCTGTGGTGGCTACTAACAGGCTACTGGATGCCATCGCCCTATGCCAGAGCACGCTTACCACCAAAATCGAGGAGGTCAAAATTGACGTGTCCCTTATCCGCCAGGATCTCTCTACCCTCAGGGACCGCGTGACGGAGACGGAGAGCCGTATTAGCAGAGCGGAAGATATTTTACACCCTCTACAACATACCACGGATGAGGTGCGCCGCCAGCTGCAACAGATTAGCGCAAAACAAGACGACATGGAAAACCGCCTTCGGAGATGTAACCTCCGTTTCATCGGTCTTCCTGAATCTGCTGAGGGCAATGATCCGGCGAGCTTCCTTGAAAACCTCCTGACAACAACCTTTGGCAGAGACGCATTCTCGGTAATGTTCGCGGTGGAGAGAGCCCATCGAATCCCTGCCCGTCCTCCTCCTCAAGGAGCCCCGCCACGTACCCTGATAGCGAAGTTTCTCAACTTCAGGGACCGTGACAAGATCCTCCGCCTGACCAGAGAGAAAGGGAACATCCCCTATACCAACACACATGTGGCCGTCTTCCCGGACTTCTCCAATGAGGTGCAACGGCAGCGGTCCAGATTCCAGGATGTTAAACGGCGCCTCCGCGTCCTGCACCTCAAATACGCCATGCTGTACCCCGCAAAGCTTCGTGTGGAATGCGATGGTCGAACCCACTTCTTTGAGGACCCTGAGCTGGCATCCACTTGGATTGATCAGAGAGATCGGCGAGACTGAGCGCGCCGCACTGCCTACAAGCTGTGAGTACTTTTATTTCTCCCCCGCTCCCCCCTGTGCCGGTTATGCTCTTTATCCTCATTCTGGTGTTTAGCCCCACAGCGGCTATTTTGTTAGCAGGTACCCCTCACCGGGACAGGGGGAAGGATCTGAAACCCCCCCTTTTTTTTTTTTTTGTCTCCTCATATTTCCTTGGATCTCGCAGCAAGCTCGCCGTCTCCGGGCGACCCAACTGACTTTTGATCCCCCGGCCTCCCCACATGTGGGAGATACTTGTGGAGAGCAGTCTACCGAACATGGATTGAACTTCCTCCAATACTATACCTAACACCCTGATGGCAGGTGGGGCCCCCTCCTGTAATGCTGAAATGGTGCTGCACGTCTGTGGCCCCTACACCCCAAGCACTTCTCAGAGAAGAAGTCGCCCCCCTAGGATCCCTATGGACCTTTTTCATCCCCCCCATCTACCTGACTGTTTGGTCCTATTTTTTAGTTTTCTTTTTGTCACGGGTATCTATGTCCCATTGAAATTAAGTCCCTTGCCTCCAACGTTTTGTTCACGTTGGATGTCCCCTGTTGATACCTGGTTATGGGATACTATGTTCATGCCGAGTTGGGGTGGCAATGGACTGGGAGGGAAGGGAAATGTTGTGGTTATTCTTTATTTGCCACTATGTTTGCAATTGTTTATCTCTGCTAAAGGTACTATGTTATTGTCATACATGCACTATCGATATTGGTATTATTTACGTTTTATACCATCTGATGTGTCCTTCTCTGCTCTGCTGGTCCTGGTCTGGCTGCGGTTTATTATACGCGCCCTACGCCCACCATGAGTTCCCTGAAGTTCCTTACGTGGAATGTCAGGGGCCTACGCAACAAGATTAAACGCACAGCTGTCCTGACGTTTCTCAAATCTCAGAGGGCTGACGTCATCACTATAGTCGAGACCCATGTCACGGGCCACCTGCAATCCTCCCTCAAAAAACCCTGGATAGGGTGGGCTTACCATGCTACCCACACCTCTTATTCCAGAGGAGTATCGATCCTGATCGCCAAACGGGTACCATTTGATCTAGTACTACTTCGCACGGACCAGCAGGGCAGATATGTGTTTGTGCACGCTACCATTAACGGGTCTCCTATCCTGCTGCTCTCTTGCTATGTCCCCCCCCCCGTATAACTCTGCTGTAATTAAGGAGGGCCTTGCCTTTATGACTCAATATCCCTCTGTACCGGCAGTGTGGATGGGGGACTTCAATATGACCCTAATCCCCGCTCTGGACCGCCTGGGCGCGCTGAACCCCCCCCTTGATCCACCGGCCCATACCAGACTGCACCGCATAATGACAGACTTCGCCCTTGTCGACACTTGGCGCCACAAACACCCACACACCAAGGTCTTCTCATGCTTCTCAGCTAGTCACAACACGATGTCGCGAATTGATTTTGTGTTTGTCTCAATGTCCCTGCTGCCTAAACTAGGGGATGTAGGCTTTGCTCCGAGGGTACTCTCGGATCACGCCCCCTACTGGATCACGATCCAGCTCCTGAAAGCTTCCCCTGCCCCTTCCTGGCGGTTAAACCCGTTCTGGCTGACTGCCCTGCGGGAACAGGAAGACATCCCCACGGAATTGCAATACTACTTTACGGCCAACGGGGGCTCTACCACATATGATGTGGTGTGGGAAATGTTTAAGCTCCACGCTCGTTCCCTGCTTTCTATGCGTATCAACAGGCTCAAACGGTCATCAACACTTATTGTCCAGCAGGCGGCAGACCACCTACAGGTGCTGGAGGAGGCGTTTCATCGAGACCCCTCTCCCAGCACGGCCAATAACCTCAGGATTCAGGCGCGACAGGTCTCCCAATTGCACATAGAGAAGGCTAAGCAACGAATCTTTTTCTGTAGACAAAGGGTGTTTGAGTACGGAGAAAGATCGGGCAAACTGCTCGCGTATCTTGCCCACTTGGATCTGCGTCCCCCTGTGGTGGTGTCCTTGACCGACCCCCAGGGGAACGACATCACCGACCCACAACTGGTGGCGGAGGAATTTGGGAGATTCTACCGTACACTCTACACATCCAGAGTCACCCACACTCCCCAAGATACCAGGGACTACCTAGCGGGAGTTCAATTCCCTAGACTGACCAACGACCAGCTTGAAATCTTAGAAGCCCCTATTACCGAGGAGGACATCACCGAGGCTATCTCCTGTTTGGCCTCATCTAAGGCACCAGGATCTGATGGTCTACCTCTAGAATTCTATGCCACCTATTCCGAAATTCTAATCCCTAAACTTAAAGACCTGTACAAATCCATATTTGATTCAGGAGTTCTACCCCCCTCCATGAGAGAGGCTCAAATTGTCGTAATTCCCAAACCCGGTAAGGACCCTAAATACCCGGAGTCGTATAGGCCTATTTCCTTATTACAGGTAGACATTAAAATATTAGCAAAGATCCTAGCCTCCCGCCTTAATCAGGTTATTCTGTCATTGATCCACCCTGACCAAACAGGCTTTATGCCAGGGAAAAACACTGCCATGAACATTCGTCGCCTATTCATGAATATTCAGGGGTCCCACGATGAAATTGGTTCGAGGGTCGTGGTGGCTCTGGATGCCGCCAAGGCCTTCGACTCCGTGGAGTGGAACTACCTGTGGGAGTGCCTCTCAAGATTTGGATTTGGCCCCAGCTTCATTCGCTGGGTCCAACTCCTCTATCAATCCCCGAGGGCCAGAGTATTTGTGAACGGTTGGCTTTCCGACCAGTTCCCGCTGGAAAGAGGGACCCGACAAGGCTGCCCCCTTTCCCCCATGCTGTACGCATTGGCTGTGGAACCGTTGGCCATTATGGTCCGCGCAGATGCCTGTATCCGAGGCCTCAGGATGGGGAACTTGGAAGAAAAGATCGGGATGTATGCCGATGATACACTCCTGTATCTGGCGGACTCGGGTCCCTCTCTTGTAGCAGCCCTCCAGTCCATAGAGCGTATGGGTGGACACTCAGGTCTGAGTATTAATTGGTCCAAGTCCCAGATTCTCCCGATTGACCATTTCCCCCCCTCATTCACGTCTCCTCCTCTGGCTCTTCCAAGGGTCTCCCTGATCAAATACCTTGGGGTGCAGGTCACCAGATCGCTCTCGGACTACAAACTACTGAACATTGAACCCCTGTATGCCCTGATCAAGACCAAGACACAGACCTGGGCCAGACTACCCCTGGGTGTTATGGGTCGCATTAGTCTGGTTAAGATGATACTCCTTCCAAAAATACTGTATTTGGTCTGGCATGCTCCCCTCTATATACCGCAAAAATGTTTCAAAATAATTGAATCCATTCTGAATTCATTTATATGGGGTCATGGCAGACACAAATTATCTTGGAAAATTCTGAAGAACCCCGTGACATTGGGAGGAGCTGCTCTCCCAGACTTCCAGGACTATTATCTTGCCTCCCAACTGTCACACTTCTATTACTTTGACAAACGTGAGCTACCAAGATACCAGACACTTCTCTGTGAGCATCCCGACGACCCAGCCCATACCCCACTTCAGTCAGTCCTTAGAACCCCATCGACGAGACGCCCCTCCCAACACAAAGCTGACATGTTGGCTCACCACCGGAGGGTATGGCGGATGGCACTACAAAAAATTGGAACCCCGCAAGTACACTCTCATACCCCTCTCTGGTTCAATACATGTTTGCCAGAATTATTGTCCATCCCAGACCCCGCGGTGTGGACACGCCATGGGATCTTATATTTACATCACCTCATGACCACCACAGGCCTTAAAACATTTCAAATGCTAAAAGATGAATTTTCCCTCCCCAATTGCCGTTTCTTCAGGTATCTGCAACTCCGCCACGCTATACAGGCCCAGTTCTCTGGCTCCAACCCGTCCATGGCAGTCCCCTCTATAGTGGACACAGTCACGGGGAATGAGCCCGCCAAACTCATCTCCACTCTGTACTCCGCCATTCGTCTCCCTAGCGCCACAGCATTGGCCTACGTGGCCAAGACCAGATGGGAGGTGGATGTTGGACTAGTGGAGGATGAGGATTGGGATGAGATCTTGGAAGACGTGAAAAAAGTCTCCCCCAAGCTATTGGACCGCCTCACACAGTTGTACATTATACACAGAACGTACCTGACCCCTCAGAGAATAGCACGTTTCAAACCCACGTACAATCCAGGATGCCGCCTCTGCGACCGCACCCCGGGCTCCTTTTACCACCTTATTTGGTCCTGCCCCATTATCCAGACATACTGGACACAGGTGATACGCTTCCTACACGACCAGATGGGCTCCCCTGCTACCCTTGACCCAAAGATGTGCCTACTTGGCCTGTTGCCAGAACTAGATGCTGACAAACCCCTGCGTACCTTCTTACATGAGACGCTATTCTTGGCGAGAAAAGTAGTGGCCCGAAACTGGATGCAGGCTCTGTCCCCCACAGTCCAGTGCTGGAAAAAGGCGGTTAACGATGCTCTCCCATATAAAAAACTGATTTATGTGCATAGAGGGTGTCCCCTAAAGTATGAGAGGGTATGGGATAGATGGTTGGCGGATGGGGAAACGTGTACTTGACATGTTGATTTCTCATCTTTGTTGTATGCCGGCTCCACTCTCATCGGTGTCTTCATCTTTTATGTCACACAGATGTTTCATTATGTTCATGTATGTACTATTGCTTTGGCCATACTGGATTTTACTGATGTATGTACCATGCATATACTTCTTAATAAAGTTGTTTTTTTTCAATTAAAAAAAAAAAAATCCTTTTCTTGGAGTACATCACGGGACACAGAGCTCCCACCCCTCTTTTGGGGACACGTATTGCTTTGCTACAAAACTGAGGTACTCCCGGATGGGAGGGGCTTATATAGGGGAGGGTACTTCCTGTTTTGGAAGTTGCCAGTGCCAGCACCTGAAGGTAATTCTATATAACCACATAGTAATGACTATGCCGCTCTGTGTCCCGTGATGTACTCCAAGAAAAGGATTTTACAGGTAAGCTGTTTTAAAAATCCTACTTTTTGCTATTCGGCACTGTGCTACTTTAAAGTGGAATTTTAGTCAGAAAATTAGGTCCTGCTAGATGACTTCAGACTGACCCCTTTTGCAGGTATAGCTATGTAAAACATTAAAAATAAGTTTATATACTGTTTAAAATCCAATAATACACTGTCTTATCCTGCTCTGCACATGCTTAGTTGCTCCCTATTTTTAGGCACTGCCGAATTTATAGAGGCTGATCTGCTGCCAGCCATAAAGGGGAATTAGCCCACCTATTCTATACAGCCAAGGAAGCTGCTTCTGTTTGATCCGCAACTGCCATGGTGCTGCAGATGTGATCAGTTATGACACCAGCCATTTGATGGTTTGACAGTTTGGTTGAGGACACAAGCAATGTGACAGTTAGCAATCCCGGCATTCCAGGAATGTAACTATTTTTTGAAACAGGTAAATCAATGAGTTTAGTTCTGCTTTAATATTTACTGCTGCCCTGTGGCTTTGGGCTTCAGCAAAATAGCAGCCTCCAGCAAGAAGAAACACTACAGGTGCATTGTTTACTCCCTCAGGTGCCAAGACAGTTTCTACTCCCAATGGCCACAGTCTGATCCTACTAAAGTCTGAAGGACAGTAAACGGGCCCTTTGGTTAGAAAGTTTGGGGACCCCTGTTCTAGGTCAATGATCTAGAAAGTACCAAATAAAGAAATCAGGATAATAGCTAGGAAAATAGTATTTTCAGAAGGAGGTCATCAATAGTTGCCCTCGTATATAAAATCAGAGTGGTAAAAAGAATTCCCGGAGCTGAGTACTATTTGAGTGGGTCTTGTTGGAGGACCTTTAGACCTTAAAGTGGTTGTAAACCCACAAACATAAAAAAAAAAAAAAACCTGCAAGACAAAGGCATACTGAGCTAGTATGCATAGCATACTAGCTCATTATGAAGTTACTTACCTTCGATCGAAGCCCCCCGCAGCGTTCTTCGTACCCTGCTCCGGCCGGTGACATCACTCCCAGAGTTACTTTCAGGTATCGCGGGCTTCGACGCTGTGATTGGCCGGAGCCGCGATGACATCACTCCCGCGCATGCGCGTGGGAGCCGCCGGTAACGGCACATTCACTGAAGTAACGGCGCGTACGTGCAATTGCTTCAGTGTGCATGTGCCGATGATGACGTTGCATAATTATTTTTAAAAAATTTTGGAAAAACATTTATCATTTTCCTTCCATTTCGCAATTATGTGCCACTTTGTGTTGGTCTATCACATAAAATCCCAATAAAATACATTTACGTTTTTGGTTGTAACATGACAAAATGTGGAAAATGTCAAGGGGTATGAATACTTTTTCAAGGCATTAGATAAGGTATATAGCTTACATCATTGATTATTTGAAATAGGATGGTATTGTACTTAACAATGAAAGCATGGAGCCATGGAATGTACCTCCTCTGCACCTATAAAATTATTACAAGGCCAGTTCACCTTCAGTTCCAAGGTGGAGCAAGGCTGGGACAGTTCTCCTTGCACGTTTACCTGTTAAGGGTTCTAATCCTAACACAGGGCAAAAATACGATTATAAAAAGTTCTTATGGTAAAAAAAGTGGTCAAATTAAAAAACTATAAATCATGAGAACATAAATGGAGTAGAGGGAGGAGGTTGCAAGGTGTTTAGGCCAGACAGTGCAGCGGGGGAGTGAAGGGTAAGCATAGAAGGCAGAAGGTCTGGTGGACAATTAATTCTGTGTATACTTGTACTAATGCTTTGTACAACGTGGGCACTGGTTCACTCAAAATGGTAGCAGGCCTATCATGCTTGTCACACACACACGTGGGAAGGTCAGGGTGACAGGGTAGTTGTCACTTCCTCCAGGTTTCCCTCCTCGTTGGGCTCCAATTTATGTGGCTAGGTCAGGGTGACAGGGTGGTCATCACTTCCTCCATGTTTGCCTCCTTGGGCACCAAGCAAGGGCCACATGAGAGGCCTACCCCAGGGTGGGTTCTTCTGGACTACGCTAGGCACTTTGTTTAGGGTCATCACACTACTTCTGGAGTACCTTTTAATTGAGCCACGCTCACGACCTGGACAAAGGATCAAACATGTACGATCTCTAGCAAACTCTCTTGGTGTCATATACACCAACATAGTCACTTGTGCATTTAGGAGGGTCATGCAGAGCCTTTGTCCTTGCCACTAGTCCAGCGTATCACCTTAACTCCACTCCCAGTAACAGTATGGGGTCCCGCCATGTACCTAGCTGGATTCCATGCGTGCACTGACTTAAAGAGGAAGTAAACCCTGATGGGTTTTACTTCCTCTTTAGCCCGCTGCTACAGCCTGCAAATGAAAAGCATAATGGGCTAGAATGCATTGCATACTAGCCCATTATGTGGCACTTACCTGCAAAAGAATCCAGCGATGTCCCCAGAGTAGGCAGCGTCCATCTTCTGTCTTCTCTTCCTTCCGGGACGCTGACTCCGGCGCTGTGATTCGCCGGAGCCGCATGACGTCACTCCTGCGCATGCGCACGGGAGCCGCAATTCACGGCACAGGCTGGGGAAGAAGCGGCACTTAGTTTCGTTTCTTCCCCACGCATGTGCAGTGAAGATTTTCGGCGGACTACAAGTGAAATATCTCCTAAACGGTGCAGGTTTAGGAGATATTTTCACTACCTATAGGTAAGCCTTATTCTAGGCTTACCTATAGGTAGAGGTCCAACAAGTGACTTTACAACCACTTTAACGCTAATGCACACGATCGGAATTTCCGACAACAAAACCGTGTTTTTTTTTTTCTGACGGATGTTGGCTCAAACTTGTCTTGCCTCGCACAAATGTTGTTCGGAAATTCCGATGGTCAAGAACGCGGAGACGTACAACACTACGACGAGCCGAGAAAAATTAAGTACAATGATTCCGAGCATGCGTCGAATTGATTCCGAGCATGTGCATCACTTTTGTGCGTCGGAAATGGCTACACACGGTTGGAATTTCCGACAAGAAATTTTCTTGTCGGAAAAATTGAGAACCTGCTATCAATCATTTGTTGTTGGAAACTCTGATAGCAAATGTCCGATGGAGCCTACACATGGTCGGAATATCTGACCAAAAGCTCACATCGAACATTTGTTATCGGAAATTCCGATTGTGTGTACGCGGCATTAAAGTTTAAAACCACAAAATGATTCAAAGGGCTGGTGGTGTGCTAGTGTGTTTAGTTATTTTTTGCAATACAAAGCTAGTTGAAAGTAGATATAAATTCTTAACAAATGCCACATTTGTCCTTATTAAGTCAAAGGTAATGTAGAAATTGCAGTCATGATGGTTATAGGAATGGCAACAAAGAGGACATGGAGAAGCCAAACTGTGAAAAGCTATTATATACATGATTTAACATGTAAACGCAGCAGCAGCTATACACACTTTGCCTGGTGGTGAGCCGATTGTCTAAATCAGCTGCAGGGCATTCTGACTACCCATTACATAATTCATACCCACCCACTCACATCGGTGTATCCCAATCTCCAATGCTCTATTATGAAAAGGCACATAGAGGTTTCATGACAATAAGTGATCACTCATGAACCAGGTGCTGTTCTGTATATTCAGCAACACAATATATAATCTAAAGAAGGCACAGTAACATAGAACATCAGCTGTCTAAAAAGTATTTAGCAGTTTATATTTACTGAAACTATTGCATTTCCATGTTGTGTGTACTGTGGGAGACCAGATATAGTGAATGCAGGGTCCTGGGTTTAGTAAAACTTGGAAATATAAGTAACAGAGGATATGCTTTCACGATGCCTTAGAATATTGCCAAGGATTAAAAAGTGTGAATTGAAAAATGACACCACCATATAAATAAGAATGAATAAACAATATAGACATAGACATGCGCGCAGGGTGTGCCAGGTGTGCCCAGGTACACCCTATTCACCCTGTGCAGCACAGATTCCCCCTACTGCCCTGGCTCCCATCTTTCCCCCAGCAGCACC
Organism: Rana muscosa; assembly: GCA_029206835.1. Lineage (NCBI taxonomy): Eukaryota > Metazoa > Chordata > Amphibia > Anura > Ranidae > Rana > Rana muscosa. Next base: position 232,396,402 of record CM055125.1, on the reverse strand, counting down.
TCCGGCTTCACTCCTCTCCTCTCCCATCGGCTGTTGCTGCTGTGATGTTTTAGGCGTGTGGAAAGGGGCCATTAAATATGTAATTTACCAGCCCCTTCCCTTTCTGAATGAACATTGTGAGTGATCGGTAGTGTATGTTTGAGATTTGGGGTGCACACCCTAATGCAATAGGCTGCGCACACCTATAAATATAGAATTTTGTGTCCTGTCTTTGTTATACATAAACATGTATTATTCCTGCAAATATTTGGAAGCATCCACTTCATTCACTGGAATAGTAGGGATATCATTAGCTGTCAATTCAACAGTCTTAGTGTGATTGTGTTATTTGCATGTGGTTTGTCCACAATGCGAATCGGTAGAAGCAAGGCATAACACTTGAGAATCTGAACACAGTATAATAGGAATGCCAGGGTTGAATTAAGGGTTGGTTACTGAAACACATCAGATATTATTCAAAAATTTGTGGTGTGGCCTCTATCATAGTATACACATTTTTGTAAAAGGTAGGGGCCAAGAGGGCTTTTTAAAGGATCCCACCTTAAATTAGGTCTAAACTCTAATGGTTTTGTACCTTAATGCATTTTCTGCATTAGGCTCCTTTCATATGGGGAATCTGTCTGCTGATCCCTGCTGAGCAGGCGAATGGCTGATCTGTGTCTGACAGACACAAGCCACTCCCCTCTATGGGTGGTGGGATGTAAGGGGACCGCCTGTCCCTTTACAGTAGATGGAAAAAGGAGGAGTTCAACTCTAGTGGGAAAGGGTGGGGACTGCCAACCTCCCAGTGGTAAGTCAAAAATACAAAGAAAAACCCTCTGTTGGGACTTTAAAGGCAATCACTCCACCCAAATGAATGTACAAATATGAATTGATCAAAAAATTCAATTTATTACAAAATATTAAAACATCAATATGGAATGGTCCTTCAAAAGAAACTCAAATTTCCAATTGACATAACCAGATAAAAAAACAACCATAAAACAACCACTATTTATAACACTCTTGTATGAATATACATAGTGCAGCTCTACGCGTTTCGAGGTTTGGAAGGTATACCCTCTTCGTCAGGAGCATGTGGTGTTCAATTGTTTATGATCTATAATTTATAAGGGTGAATATAAATATAAATACCCTGGTGTTGCTCCATCCGTCACAGACACAGCTCTCTTCTTCCTCGCTCTTCCCCACTGGTACAGTTTTCCTCTTTTTTCTGTTTCTGCTGTTTTTGGTCTTTTTGTAATTTTGATGTTAGATATTCTAAATATCTGTCTTTTGCTGTGTCAGCTGGCAGATAAAGTACATATTTTATGTTATATTGCTTGTCTATGAATTCATTCTGTCTGTTTTCATTTATGTATGTTTATCATATATTTATATTCACTCTGATAAATTATAGATCATAAACAATTGAACACCACATGCTCCTGATGAAGAGGATATACCTTCCAAACCTCGAAACGCGTAGAGCAGCACTATGTATATTCATACAAGAGTGTTATAAATAGTGGTTGTTTTATGGTTGTTTTTTTTATCTGGTTATGTCAATTGGAAACTTGAGTTTCTTTTGAAGGACCATTCCATATTGATGTTTTAATATTTTGTAATAAATTGAATTTTTTGATCAATTCATATTTGTACATTCATTTGGGTGGAGTGATTGCCTTTAAAGTCCCAACAGAGGGTTTTTCTTTGTATTTTTGATTTACAGTAGATGAACCAAAATTTGTCTGCCCCTGCTGAACTGGATTAATTTCAATCTATCTATGACTGGCTTAAGAGAAATACAGGGCCCACCATTGCGTGGAATTTGAGTTCACTGGCTGCCTACTAGTTTTAGGTCAGTGAATCAAAAATTGATAAAGACAGAGCTTTAGCTTTATAGCAAGGCAAATAACAGTTCACATTGAAAGATTTTTTCACCATTCATGCTTTGGTGATAACTCAAAATTTTGGATTTCCCTCTACTTTCGATCTTGATGGCTATGGCCTCCAAGACAAATACAGAGTAAGTCTCCCTTGTGAGGTCACAGACAGCAATAAAATCCTGACGAAGGTTCTATCCCTTCACCACGATATCTAAACAAAGAAAAATTGCCTTTAGACATACTTTAAGTAGCATATTAGGATTTTTCATTTAGTTTAGTTGTCGACAGTGGGGTGATGTTCCATAATAGTTCAAATAGCAAGCAGGAGGGGGAGCTGTGGCACAGAGTCTACAAAGCTTTCTTATAGAGCGACACACTACAGTAGGTACTGTATGTGTGTGGATTAGAAGGATGCATTACTTTCTCCTGGCAAAAAAATAAAAATTCAAACATACAGTATATATATATATATATACGGTATATATATATATATATATATATATATGTATATATATATATATATATATATATATATATATTAGTCCTGGTTGGCGGTCCCTTTAAGGGTCATTTCTGTAGCTAAACAGAAACTTGATTCTCCTTCCATGGCCTTTAATGGAGAGCTTGCCATAAGAAATTAGGAGAGGAGGAATTTGATTGGCTGTAGTCCTGGCTGGACTTTTAGGTCCGCTCACAGGTATCAGGAAATTTCCTCAATATAGGAGTAGCAGCGGTCAATTTTTTAGAGAACGGAATTCTCTGCCTTTCTTAGGCTGACTGGGCAGTATAGGGTATACTTTGTTATGTAGTGAGCAGAACCAGGGACTGTGCAGATATAGACCTACAGAGAGTCACCAGCAGCTGTGTTGGAGGATACCATCTTAGTTTGAGAACAAGGCTGCACAGTCCAGTCGGCCATTTTTTAAATAAAAAAGAGGCTTGGATAGCCTGCAATAAAAGTTGGACCTCCCCTATTAAATGGAACATATATTAGCTTAGTGACTCGTGTGACATTCCTGCCCCCGATGACGTCAGTTATGATGAAACACGTAGGGTGAAGCTAACGCATGTGGTCTGTTTATGATGAGTTTAACATTTACAGGCTAATCTTACTGTGTAATAGGATCTATGTGTTCTAGTAAAGCCCCGAACACATGGGCTGAATGTCGGTAAACAATGGGCAGTTAAAAAAAAAAGTCTGATTTTCGCCCCGTATCTATGCTGGTCTGTCAGACGAGCATGCTGGAAAACCAGCAGCCAACCAACTCCCGATCAGCGTTCTCAGCCAATGGCAGACAGCGCTGATCAGAGTGTACTGGTGGGGGGGGCGCCATTCTCCTGTCAGAACACAACAGCTCAGCGGTGTCAGGGTCACCTGTGGCCAGGTGACAGATGCACACCGTAGGGGGACAGGAGTGCACCGCGAGGTAGTGAACCCTATGGCTGGCTTCTGTGGATAGGAAACTGGGTGGCTGTGGAAAGCGGGACCAGAGGAGCACAACCGGGATCCCAACGGAAGCGAGAGCCAAGATTCCCCAGGGCGCGGAGTCTAAGACCCAGCTGGTCTTCTCCAGGGCCTCTAGTGGTGAGGATGTTACGCTGCAGGCTGGGACCAGGTCGCGGCCCCTGGAGTTTCCTAGCTCACGCCCCGTAGGATAAGGGGAAGCAGCAGCACACGATAGAGAGAACCGAATAACAAGCCGAAGGTCAGGGGCCACAAGCAGACAAGGATAACGAAGAACGAGCCGAAGGTCAAGGGTCACGAGCAGACAGGGATGGTCGGGGACAAGCCAATAACGTAACAGAGAGACAGACGTAGCACACGGCAGGCAGGAACCCAAACACACAATGCCTAACAAACACGTTGATCAGCAAAGCAGGCTTGCAGTGCACAGGTTAATATAGTGTTCAGTGATAGGGCCTGGGGTGGAGTCAGGCTGGGAGGAGATTATAAAGGAAGCCAGGTGAAGGAGGTCTGGTCTCTAGATGAACACATGAGGAGGAAGGTAAGATGGCAGACAGACATTAATGCATATCCATGACAGTACCCTCCCTCTTACGAGGCCTCCCCCTTCCCCGCCTGGGCCCAGGTTTAGAGGGAAACTTCAGATGAAACTCCTTTAACAGACGAGGTGCAAAGACCTCAGATGCAGTGATCCAAGACCTCTCCTCAGGACCAAACCCTTTCCAATGAACGAGGTACTGAAGAACGCCTTTACAGAGTCGGGAGTCCAGAATTTGACTGATCTCGTACTCCTGATTATCCTCAGAGACAGGCGCCACGGTAGGAAGAGGACGAGAGAATTTATTGAGGACTAAAGGCTTTAGAAGAGCAACATGAAAGGAGTTAGTGATTTTAAGGCTCTTAGGAATCTGGAGTTTGAAACAAACCGGATTCAGTTTAGCAGTTACCGTGTATGGACCGATGAATCGTGGAGCAAACTTCAGAGAAGGAACTCGGAGCTTGATGTTCCTGGTAGAGAGCCAGACTTTGTCCCCTGGCTGAAGAGAAGGCGGTTTACGCCTGCGGCGGTCGGCAAAGCCTTTGAATTTTTCAGCAGCTGCCCGGAGGGAATCATGAACGTGACCCCAAACGGAATTGAGAGACTCCTGAACCGAAGCCAAAGCTGGAATGTCTGGAGAACAGATCATAGGAAGAGGAAGTTGAGGGTGTTTTCCATAAACTGTGAAAAAGGGTGTCTTCTGCGAACTGGTATTCACATGATTGTTATGGGAGAATTCTGCCCACGGGAGTAGAGAGGACCAATCGTCATGGTGAGAAGACACAAAGGTGCGAAGAAAGACCTCTAACTCCTGATTAACCCTCTCAGTCTGTCCATTGGATTGGGGATGGTAAGAAGAAGAAAAATCCAAGACAATATTGAGGGATTTGCAAAAGGCTCTCCAAAAACGAGACGTGAATTGGACTCCCCTGTCGGAAACAATATGAGAAGGGACCCCATGTAGGCGGAGAATTTCTCGAATGAAAATGGGAACCAAGGCAGGGGCAGAAGGAAGACCAGGAAGAGGAACAAAATGAGCCATCTTGGAGAATCGATCGATTACCACCCAAATGACTGTATTATTCTCAGACAGTGGGAGATCGGTGATAAAATCCATGGCAATATGGGCCCAGGGTTCCTTAGGAATAGGCAAGGGCATGAGGAGACCAGCAGGAGCTTGTGTGGAGGATTTGGACTGAGCACAGACATGACAAGCTTTAACGTAGTCTTTGACGTCTGAGCGGAGATTAGGCCACCAGTAGTGACGACTGATGAGTAGGAAGGATCGGAGGAATCCAGAATGCCCTGCCACCTTGGAATCATGTCCCCAACGAAGGATCTTAGCTCTTAGCTCAGTGGGGACAAAGGTCTTACCAGGCGGAATTTTAGACTTCAGGGTGGTAGAGTGGGCAACAATGCATGAGGTGGGAATGATCGGCTCAGGTTCAGGGGCGGACTCCTCGTCCAAAGTGTCAAATGACCTAGAGAGCGCATCAGCCCGACCGTTGCAGGAACCAGGTTTGTAGGTAATCGTGAAATTAAAACGGGCAAAGAAGAGACTCCACCTGGCCTGTCTAGGATTCAGACGTTTAGCATTCTGTAGATACTGTAAATTCTTGTGATCGGTAAAGATCGTTATGGAGTGAGGGGAACCCTCCAAGAGATGACGCCACTCCTCTAACGCCAATTTAATTGCGAGAAGTTCCCGATCACCGATGGCATAATTCCTCTCTGCCTGAGAAAATTTTTTGGAGAAGAACGCACATGGTTGGCGTCTCTTCTCAAAGATTTGAAGAAGCACAGCTCCCACCCCCATTGAGGAAGCGTCCACTTCAATAAAAAATGCATTCCCAGGATTTGGTCTCCTCAAGAGGGGGCCAGAAACAAAGGCCTGTTTCAGGTTGTGAAATGCAGAGACAGCTTCGGGAGGCCAGTCTCTGGCATTCACACCCTTCTTGGTCAAAGCGATAATAGGCGCGGCAATGGAAGAGTAATTCCTTATGAACTGCCTATAATAATTAGTGAAGCCAAGAAAGCGCTGTGTGGCCTTGAGGCTAGCAGGAAGAGGCCAGTTGGTGATAGCCAAGACCTTCCCAGGGTCCATGCGAAGCCCCGAACATGAGACAAAGCACCCCAAAAACAGGACCTCAGAACATTCAAAGGAACATTTCTCCAGCTTGGCATAGAGATTGTTCTCTCTAAGACGTTGAAGTACAGTGCGGACATGGTTTCTGTGGACGAGCAGATTTTCAGAAAAGATCAGAATGTCATCCAGATAGATGACAACAAACTGGTACAGCAGATCTCTGAAGATTTCATTGACAAAGTTTTGAAACACGGCTGGAGCATTACACAGACCAAAAGGCATCACCAGATATTCGTAATAACCGTCTCTAGTGTTAAATGCAGTCTTCCATTCGTCACCCTCCCGTATTCGAATGAGATTGTACGCGCCTCTGAGATCCAACTTGGTGAAAATGGAGGCACCCTTCAACCTATCGAATAGCTCAGATATTAAGGGTAAGGGGTATCGATTTTTAATAGTAACCGCATTTAAACCCCGATAATCGATGCAGGGTCTTAAGGTACCATCCTTTTTGGCAACAAAAAAGAACCCTGCCCCTGCAGGCGATGAGGATTTCCGGATGAACCCTCTCTCCAGATTCTCTGCTACATACTCCGACATGGCCTGGGTCTCTGGGATGGACAGAGGGTAGGTACGACCCCTGGGTAGAGTTGCTCCGGGGACAAGATCAATAGCACAGTCAAAAGACCTGTGGGGAGGAAGCACCTCAGCTGATTTTTTACAGAACACATCCCGGTAATCGCTGTATGCGGCGGGAAGATCAGAAGAAACAGAAGTGGCAGCAACCGGAAGACTCTCCTTGGGGGTCACCTTGAGAAGACACGACGAGAAACATGAGGAACCCCAGGCCAGGATCTGCCCAGAGACCCAGTCCACATGTGGAGAGTGGAGCTGTAGCCAAGGGAGGCCCAATACAACTGGGGTAGAGGCCTTGGGTAGAATAAGAAAGGATATCCACTCCTGGTGGAGAATCCCTACCGACATCCTAATGGGTAGCGTCTGGAAGCGAATAGGGCCCCCTGGGAGAACAGTGCCATCAATTGCCGAGACTACCAATGGGGTAGTGAGAGGTGAAAGGGTAAGCTTCATAGAAGAAGCAGTTCTCCAATCCATGAAATTGCCGGCAGCCCCGGAATCCAGGTATGCAAGGGTTGACTGAGGAGAAGTGCCTACATGAAGGGACACCGGCAAGAGCAGGCGAGAAGGTGATGTTTCTGGGTCCAATACTCCACCTTCCAAATGTATTAGACCCGAGCGTTTCCCGGACGAAGCGAGCAGGAGTCACGAAAATGACCCTTGCCCCCACAATAGAGGCACAAGCCCAGAGTTCTGCGCCTAGCACGTTCTTCGGGGGTTAGTCTGGTCCGGCCCAGCTGCATAGGTTCTTCAGCAGGTAGAGGATGCTCCACGGGATGAAGGGAGGGGAGCTCAGACTGGCTAGGACCCAGAGAGTGCTGGCGTCTTTTTTCTAAGGACCTCTCTTGAAAACGAATGTCGATCTGGTTGCATAATGAAATTACATCGTCCAGACCGACGGGAATGGCTCTTCCCGCTAATTCGTCTTTCACTCGGTCAGAGAGGCCATGTAAAAAGGTAGCGACCAGGGCCTCATTATTCCAGCTCAATTCAGCTGTGTGGATACGGAACTGAAGAGCATATTGCCCCACTGAACTAGATTCTTGGCGAAGACGCAAGACAGCACTAGCCGCTGAAGAAGCCCGAGCCGGCTCTTCGAAGATATTACGAAAGAGCTTCAAGAATTCGGACAGACTGGAAACCACCGGATCGTTCCTCTCCCACAGGGGGGCAGCCCAGGCCAAAGCTTCACCGGAGAGGAGGGAAATGATATAGGCTACCTTAGCCCGGTCAGATAGGAAGCTTTGAGGCTGAAGCTCAAAATGAATAGTGCATTGGCTGAGAAACCCCCTGCAGGCCTTGGAGTCCCCAGAGAAACGGAACGGAGCTGGCAATCTTAGTGAGTGTGAGGCTGCGACTGGTGCGATAGGTACAGCCGCTGGTTGTACTTGGGGTTGCGGATTCGGGGTTCCCAAGGAGACCTGAAGCTGCTCGAATCGAGAAGCCAGATCCTGGAGGAATCGCATCACCTGGGTCTGATTTGATTCCTGGGTCTCAAGTCTGCGAACTATGCCCTGCAATGGATCATCCGCGGGAAGCGGGATGTCAGCCGGGTTCATGGCTGATCAAACTGTCAGGGTCACCTGTGGCCAGGTGACAGATGCACACCGTAGGGGGACAGGAGTGCACCGCGAGGTAGTGAACCCTATGGCTGGCTTCTGTGGATAGGAAACTGGGTGGCTGTGGAAAGCGGGACCAGAGGAGCACAACCGGGATCCCAACGGAAGCGAGAGCCAAGATTCCCCAGGGCGCGGAGTCTAAGACCCAGCTGGTCTTCTCCAGGGCCTCTAGTGGTGAGGATGTTACGCTGCAGGCTGGGACCAGGTCGCGGCCCCTGGAGTTTCCTAGCTCACGCCCCGTAGGATAAGGGGAAGCAGCAGCACACGATAGAGAGAACCGAATAACAAGCCGAAGGTCAGGGGCCACAAGCAGACAAGGATAACGAAGAACGAGCCGAAGGTCAAGGGTCACGAGCAGACAGGGATGGTCGGGGACAAGCCAATAACGTAACAGAGAGACAGTCGTAGCACACGGCAGGCAGGAACCCAAACACACAATGCCTAACAAACACGTTGATCAGCAAAGCAGGCTTGCAGTGCACAGGTTAATATAGTGTTCAGTGATAGGGCCTGGGGTGGAGTCAGGCTGGGAGGAGATTATAAAGGAAGCCAGGTGAAGGAGGTCTGGTCTCTAGATGAACACATGAGGAGGAAGGTAAGATGGCAGACAGACATTAATGCATATCCATGACAAGCGGGGGGAGATCGATGAACTAACCTTGCATGGTTAGTACAGCGGCTCCGACCGGAGCTGTCAGTTTTTTTTCAGGTTGCATGAATTTTTCAGACGGAATTCAAACCGAATTTTTTCATCGGATATTCCGACTGTGTGTATGCCCCATCTGACTTTTTCCATCGGAAATTCAGAGGAATTCTGCCGGAGTTTAGATAGAGAACATGTTCTCTTTTACTCCGATGGAATTCCGTTGGAATTCCGATGTGATTTTGGCCGGTCAAATGTCCGAACGTGTGTACGGGGCATTAGTGTGTACTCGATTTAGAAATCCGTTCCTAATGGTGGTGGCGGTTCCCTTGGTGGTGTGAGGGGGTTAGCTCGGCAGCGGGTGTGTGTGACCCCCGAGATGGGCTCCCCACACAAAAACAGGCCCAGCAAACGGAGGTTGTGGTTTTCAAAATCAAAAAGGTGCGGTTTATTTTCTATTTACAGTGACAAAACACAGCAAAGCAAAAGAAACATAAACAAAATAAATCCTGGTCAACTTGACCTCTGACTAAACATACAGGTTTCCTAACTAACAACTGGGATCAGCCTAGTGCTGTCCTAGTCCCTAAGTCCCTGGTTTTAAATGTCCAAGCAAATAGCCACACAGGCTTTGTCTCACCGCACAGGGGTTCACTCTCCCTAGACAGTCCACACAGGTCTGGTTCCAGGCATGAGCTAACATCTAATGAAGCTGGGAGTTCTTATAGAGGCCTAAATGAGCTGACAAGCTTCAGCTGGTCTCCTCATCTCTGTCTGCACGACGCCCCACACTCTCCCTAGAGGTATGAGTCATCCATGAGCCCACTAGCTTTATACAACTCTCCACCTAGTTGTATAAGTCGGCGTAAAGCCTGAATCTGGGCAAAATATATCTACCCCCCTGGATGCAACCAGGTGACTTTACCTTCCTGCTGTCACATACCCCCCCCCTCTTGTTTTAACCTCGGGGTTGGAACACCAGCAATCAGGCATTCATGTACTCGAGACAAAGCATCCACATTCCCCATTTGAACGCCAGGGCGATGCTTTACTGTGAAGTTGAATTCCTGGAGGGCCAGGAACCACCTATTCACTCTTCTATTTGTTTCCTTGTTTTGAGCCATCCACTTTAACGGAGCGTGATCCGTAACCATGTCAAAGTGCCTACCTAGCAGGTAGTACCGAAGGGAATCTAGAGCCCACTTCACCGCTAAACACTCCTTTTCAACGGTGGCGTAATTTACCTCATGGGACTTCAACTTCCTGCTGAGGTAAATGACTGGGTGCTCTTCCCCGTTCCAGACCTGGGACAATACTGCTCCTAACCCCACATCTGACGCATCACTTTGTACGACAAAGTCTTTAGAGAAGTCGGGTGAGTACAACACTGGCTGGCTACATAAGGCTTGTTTCAAGAATTGGAATGCTGCCTCAGCCTCGGGGGTCCATTTAATCATGACCGACCCTTTCCCCTTCGTCAGGTTGGTTAGGGGCACAGCCTTAGAAGCAAAGTGGGGAATGAATCGCCGATAATACCCAGCGATTCCCAGAAAGGCTCGTACCTGCTTCTTGCTGTTGGGACGTGGCCAACTCTGGATGGCCTCGACTTTGTTGAGTTGGGGTTTTATTACTCCCCTCCCAATGGTGTACCCAAGATATTTGGCCTCCTCCTGCCCAATGGTACACTTCTTGGGGTTAGCCGTAAACCCCGCTTCCCGAACAGAGTCCAGGACTGCTTGCACTTTTGGCAGATGTGAGGCCCAATCTGTGCTATGGACAATTACGTCATCCAGGTAAGCCGCAGCATACTTCCGATGGGGCCTCAGCATCTGGTCCATTTTCCGCTGGAATGTGGCCGGCGCATTCTGTAACCCGAACGGCATTCTTTTATATTGGAACGCCCCGTCTGGGGTTACAAATGCGGTTTTCTCTTTGGCCGACTTGGCCAGGGGGATTTGCCAATACCCTTTTGTGAGGTCAAGAGTCGTCATGTATCGGGCTGTTCCCAGCCGGTCGATCAACTCATCTATACGTGGCATGGGGTAGGTGTCAAATTTTGTAACTTTGTTCAACTGACGAAAATCGTTACAAAATCGCCAGCTCCCATCCGGTTTAGGCACCAACACAATGGGACTAGACCAATCACTTTGGGACTCCTCTATCACCCCTAAGTTCAGCATTTTCTGTACTTCCTCCCGTATTGCCTCCCGTCGGGCCTCTGGGATCCGATAGGGTTTTAACTTCACCCTTTCACCGGGCGGGGTAATGATGTCATGCTCTACCCCAGATGTTTGTCCCGGCAGCTCAGAGAATACCTCCTTGTTGCGAAGCACAAACTCCTTAACCTCCTGTTGTTGGGGTTGTGACAAGGTGGCTGCTATTCCAACCTCAGGAATCACGCAACCAGTTTGAGCTGGTGACCAAGTGTCTGCGACTAGGGACTCTCTATCCCTCCAGGCTTTCAACAGATTAACGTGATAGATCTGTTCGGGCTTTCGCCTTCCTGGTTGTCTGACCTTGTAATTCACTTCGCTCACTTTTTCCATTATCTCGTAGGGGCCTTGCCATTTGGCAAGGAATTTACTTTCAACCGTAGGGACAAGTACCAGTATCCTATCCCCCGGGGAAAAGGTACGGGTCTTGGCTCCACGGTTGTACACTCTCTGCTGTGCTAACTGCGCTTGGGCCAAATGTTCCTTCACGATGGGCATTACCTGTGCAATTCGGTCTTGCATCAGGGCGACATGCTCAATCACACTCCTGTGGGGAGAACTCTCACTTTCCCAAGTTTCCTTGGCAATATCCAACAGCCCTCTTGGGTGTCTCCCATACAGTAACTCAAAGGGGGAGAATCCCGTAGAGGATTGGGGCACCTCCCTAATAGCAAACATCAGATAAGGAAGTAGACAGTCCCAATCCTTTCCATCTCTATCCAACACTTTCTTCAACATTTGTTTTAGGGTTTTGTTGAACCTTTCAACCAGCCCATCGGTTTGGGGGTGATACACAGATGTACGTAATTGCGTCACTTTGAACAATTTACACAGCTCCTTCATAACCCGGGACATAAAGGGTGTACCTTGGTCCGTAAGCAGTTCTTTACAAATACCCACCCGGCTAAACACAAGAGATAGCTCTTTGGCTATGGTTTTGGCCGAGGTATTTCGGAGAGGGATCGCTTCTGGATAACGGGTGGCATAGTCCATTATAACTAATATGTACTGGTGCCCCCTAGCGGACTTGATTATAGGACCTACCAAATCCATGGCGATCCTCTCAAACGGGACCTCAATGATGGGTAGAGGGACCAGCGGGCTACGGAAATGTGGCATCGGGGCCGACCTCTGACACACAGGGCAGGAGGAACAATAATTTTCTATGTCCTTCATCACCCCCGGCCAATAGAATCTCTGTAATACCCTCTCTCGGGTTTTCTCTGTCCCCAGATGACCTCCAAGAATGTGCCCATGGGCCAACTCCAACACCAACTTCCTGTAAGGTTTGGGCACCACAAGCTGCTCAACGGTTTCTTCTGCCCTTTTTGCCACCCGATACAGTAGGTCCTTCTCTACGCTGAAGTATGGGTAAGTGCAGGTATTATCTGGGTTCACTAACTCGCCATCTATTTTCACTACGTTTTCCCGTGCCTTTATTAGGGCGGGGTCTTTCAACTGTTCTGTGGCAAAGTTTTCCCTGTGAACCTCAAGATCAGAAAACTCCACAGACGGTAGGTTTTCGTCTGAGGAGGTGGGCTCCTCTCCAGTTTCTTGAGTCTCCCCTGCCAATACTGATAAGGGAAATTCCGGAGAGTCCTCACCACTCTCAGGGGAGTTCTGGCTATCACATTCCTGGTACATAGGGGCACCAGTGGGGGGCTCAGGATCATCCCACAGTTCCCAGAACTTCGGAAAATCCCTTCCCACAATGGCGTCATGCGGTAACTGAGATACTAAGCCCACTGGATGAGAGAGGGTACCTTTGGGGGTCTCGAAACACACTGTAGTCACTGGATACTCTCGGGTGTCCCCATGCACACAAATAACAGCTACCTTGCTATTCCCAGAGACCTCTGTTTTAACTAACTCAGCCTTTATCAGGGTCACAAGGCTACCTGAATCCAACAATACCACAACATTTCTACCATTAACACACATTTTGCATAAATGTTTCTCAGTTCCTCGAATGGCAGTGCATGCGACTGTCGCACACAGCGACTGACGTCTGCCCGTCAGAAAGTCACACTGCATGGGTTCCTCCACAACCGGGCAATTGGCTGCAATATGTCCCGCTTGCCGGCAGCGGTAGCAAACGATCCTTCTTGCGGCCTCTTGAGCCGCTGATTTCCCAGGCTGTTCTCGCCAAACTTGGGGTAGAGCTCCCACCCTCTCACTCTCTCCACCCTCACCCCTTGGAATCCTCTTATCCGCCCCTGGGGATGGTCTGGTCTTAGGGTGGAAAGTCCGAGTGTCTCTGGAAGAGGCCGTCAGGTTCTCTGTAGCCAAGTATTTCTCCACACGATCCACAAGATCATCGGCCGTCTCTGGGTCTCCATGGCTTACCCACTTTTGGATGGCAGTAGGAAGAGCTCTCAAAAACCGATCCATTACAACACGTTCCACAATCTTTGGTGCGGACAAAGTCTCTGGCTGTAGCCACTTTCTGCTCAGGTGAATGAGATCATACATTTGAGACCTGGGGGGTTTTCCAAGCTGGAAAGTCCAGTTATGCACACGCTGAGCCCGGACAGCCTGGGTGACACCCAGCCTTGCCAAGATTTCAGCTTTTAGCATCACATAGTCTTTTGCTTGGTTAGGCTCTAGGTCATAGTAAGCTTTCTGCGATTCACCAGTTAACAGAGGAGCCACCAGTCCAGCCCACTGCTCCTCAGGCCACTTTTCTCTTTCAGCGGTCCTTTCAAATGTGGTCAAAAATACCTCTGGATCATCCTCTCCAGTCATTTTTGTCAATAAACGACTCACCCCAAAGGACGCGGTATTAGTGGGACGGCTTTCCTCACTGGTCTGCGGACGTTGCTGCATTACTGCTTCCATCTGTTGTTGTAGTCTCTGCTCTTGCTTCTGCAACAGGTCTATGAAGCGGGCCTCAGATTGCTGCTGGGCTTGTTGCTGAGCCTCCAGACTCTGTTGCAAAGTTGCGTTTGTCTGCTGCTGGGCTGCAAGGCTCTGTTGATGAGCTTGCTGCTGGGCTGCGAAGTTCTTTTGCAAACCTGCATTTGTCTGCTGTTGATTGGCATTTGCTAGAGCCAGCTGCTTCAGTATCTCCTCCATGCTGGCTTAAAAAAAAAACTGCCACTGGTTCTCCACCAACTGTGAGGGGGTTAGCTCGGCAGCGGGTGTGTGTGACCCCCGAGATGGGCTCCCCACACAAAAACAGGCCCAGCAAACGGAGGTTGTGGTTTTCAAAATCAAAAAGGTGCGGTTTATTTTCTATTTACAGTGACAAAACACAGCAAAGCAAAAGAAACATAAACAAAATAAATCCTGGTCAACTTGACCTCTGACTAAACATACAGGTTTCCTAACTAACAACTGGGATCAGCCTAGTGCTGTCCTAGTCCCTAAGTCCCTGGTTTTAAATGTCCAAGCAAATAGCCACACAGGCTTTGTCTCACCGCACAGGGGTTCACTCTCCCTAGACAGTCCACACAGGTCTGGTTCCAGGCATGAGCTAACATCTAATGAAGCTGGGAGTTCTTATAGAGGCCTAAATGAGCTGACAAGCTTCAGCTGGTCTCATCAACTCCCTGTCTGCACGACGCCCCACACTCTCCCTAGAGGTATGAGTCATCCATGAGCCCACTAGCCTTATACAACTCTCCACCTAGTTGTATAAGTCGGCGTAAAGCCTGAATCTGGGCGAAATATATCTACCCCCCTGGATGCAACCAGGTGACTTTACCTTCCTGCTGTCACAGTGGTCATAAGTTTTGGTTAAACACAATATTTTCAATAGCACAGTGGTGATTCTGCAAATAATTGGGACTGTCACATTATTTGTACACACTTGTCTTTTTTTATATTTGCCATTGGACTATATTTTTTTATTTCTCTGGACTTCACTGTTATTTGTTTGAACATTTCGTTTTTTCAATAAAGTTTCCACAATATCACAGATAGCGCAGCAAGTTATTTATTTCTTCCTGTTGGAGGATACAGCTGTCTGCGAGGGAGAGTTGCAATGTACAGAGCCTGTGGGACTGTGCTATGATACCAAAGAGGAGATAATCTGAGAGGACAAGCCTGGGACTTGCACTGAGGACTCCAGAGAGGGAGAAATAACAGCCTTGGGAGGGTAGCCCCTTAATGTGGTGAGATCTCTTGCTTGACTTTAGAGTAGGGTGACCAGACATCCCCGGTTTCCGGGGACAGTCCCCGGATTGAGGACCCTGTCCCTGGAGCCAGTCTGTCCCCAGATTTGTCCCCGGATTGCAGTGCCATGGAAAGGGCATCTAGTACTCTCGCCCCGGGTGTAACATTTGGGGGGGCGCAACATCATTACTGTCCCCCCCAAAGTGTGCTGTGTTGCCCCCCCGCCCAGTGACTCCTGTGGTCCAGCCTGTCCCCCATGATTACTCTGGTGCGGGTGGCCCATATGTGTGTGAGAACAGCGGAGGGGAGGGGTGGTGCAGAGCATACGGCAGTTATTGGAGAAGCTCTTGGCAGGGGATACTGAGGAGCGACTGGGTGTCGGGAATAGTACATGGTGCTGGGGAGCCCTGCTCTGATGGATTATCATGGAGGCCACCAAAATCAACCGATCTACACTGTTCATATAGGGGGGGTGTGAGTAGTGCAGGAATCAGGTAGGGCAGTGTAGTGGTCAGTATAGGAATAAGGTAGGTCAATGAAGTGGTCAGTGTAGGAATAAGGTACAGAGGCGGCTCTATAATTAGGCAAATTAGGCGGTCGCCTAAGGCCTCGCACTCACAGGGGCCTTGTGGCCGCCTAATTTGCCTGTGATCAATACTAATGTCGGCGTCATCGGATCTCTCTATTACCCCTCTCTCTTTCTCACCTCCCTCTCTCTCCCCCCTCTTGCATTGGCTGAATATGTCTGATGGGTGAGGAGGGTGCCCTGGAAGTGGTGCCGATCACCTGTGTGCTAGATCCGTGCATTTTCTGCAGCCATTTTTCTTGCTTGAATTATTTTTCCCCATTATGGGTGTGAGTGGGGCCTCATGTCTAAGGTTTTGCCTAAGGCCTCACAAAGCCTAGAGCCGCCTCTGATAAGGTATGTCAGTGTAGTGGTCAGTATAGGAATCATGTAGATCAGTGTAGGAATCAGGTAGGTTAGTGTAGTGGTCAGTGTAGGAATCAGGTAGGTCAGTGTAGGAATCAGGTAGGTCAGTGTAGGGATAAGGTAGGTCAGTGCAGTGGTCAGGTATGTCAGTGTAGGAATCAAGTTGGTCAGTACTACTGTACTAGTGGAAGGGACTCAGGGAGTGCTAAAAGTCTGGCGGGGGGGGTGCAAATTTCTTGCCTTTTTCCGGGCGCTGACAACCCACGCTACACCACTGACTGCATATATAGTTTGAGGGAAATATGCGTATAAAATAGTTTACCATTTGCGTACAAAAAAAAATATGTCCCCGGATTTCATTTTAAAAATCTGGTAACCTTACATCAGAGGGGATGCATGGACTAACTTCTGACCCAGAGGACTCTTATCTAAAACAGGTGGCGAGAGCCCCCTGTCTACACTTATACAGTTCCATGTTGTTGTCTTTGTGGGGATTTGACTGCTGTCAGCAGGGTTAATTTAAGACTGCTACACCCACTCCTTTATAGTGGATTACAAAAACTCTCCCTGAACACTCCTGCAAGACTTTAGGGTGCCACTGCTATCAAACTGTACATCAGTTTTTCCACTGGCCCATGTCTTAGTTAGGGCTTGAATGCAGTAGAATGTAAAGTAATATCCCATGATAAACTCCACGGGATCAATAGTGCTCAAAACATCTGTCATCTGTGGAAAAAGCCCAATCCTGTCATAAAATATAGCCCAATCAATATAGTAAATAATAGCTTTAAAGAATTAAAAGTCACACCTAATCATTAAAAAATAAACAGCTTTGTTACACAAGTATGCTTATTAAAAATGTATGCTTATTGTGGTATGTGACTTTTTTATTGTTATTTAACATTCTATATGGGAAGTGTTTGGATATTGTCCAGATACAGATACTGTATGATCTCCCAATCCCACATGGAAAATATAAGAAAAACAAAAGGAGAGACAAGCTCTCACTAACGGGATTTTGCAGGGGGAAAAAACAGTTCTGATAGCAGGTGAGTGTACTAGAAACAACAGTTTAAGAAACAACAGTTTAAGAAAATAAAGATCTATGTTGTGCAATTAGCCGACATGTTTCGCACTGTATGTGCTTCGTCAGGGCTTAGCACGTATCTTTAATTTCATGAGGTCTGTGTAAGACATAAAGATATATATAATTAATATCATAAATAACAATACATAGATTGATATGATAAAAAATACTACATATTAACAGATTTTATGAAGGTATGACAAGCTCACCCAATCTGATTATGAAATAACTAGAATAGGATACACATCACTGAGACAGCCGTTTTAAAGTGACCGGCCCTCATCCTCATCTCATTCATAGTCATTTAACCCCTATAATGATGGTTATGAGGGGGTTACAAATACATTTATGTCACCATTTATTGATTAATTAATTAATTGATTTTGGCAATGTTTTATTATATGGGTAAAATTATTAATGTAAGATATGAAATTTTAAATTTGATATTTGAGTATGTTATCTATCTGGTCAGCTTACAGAGTCAAAATTTCCCTGCGTTTCGACCGGCTGGTTCTGACGCCCGCCGGTTCCAACAGTTGTGGATGAGGGCCGGTCACTTTAAAACGGCTGTCTCAGTGATGTGTATCCTATTCCAGTTATTTCATAATCAGATTGGGTGAGCTTGTCATACCTTCATAAAATCTGTTAATATGTAGTATTTTTTATCATATCAATCTATGTATTGTTATTTATGATATTAATTATATATATCTTTATGTCTTACACAGACCTCATGAAATTAAAGATACGTGCTAAGCCCTGACGAAGCACATACAGTGCGAAACATGTCGGCTAATTGCACAACATAGATCTTTATTTTCCAATTTATGAATCTGTATTCATGTAACTTTTATGATGTTATAAATAAATTTATATTTTTCTTAAACTGTTGTTTCTAGTACACTCACCTGCTATCAGAACTGTTTTTTCCCCCTGCAAAATCCCGTTAGTGAGAGCTTGTCTCTCCTTTTGTTTTTCTGTTATTTAACATTAATAAAAACTTTTGAACAAGAAAAAATGATTATTGATTATAAAACAAAGAACATAGCATTCACCGTTACAGCAGTATTCTCATAGCCATATTGTATACAAAGAGTTAAAGGGGTTGTAAAGGTTCGTTTTTTTTCACCTTAATGCATTCTATGCATTAAGGTGAAAAAAAACCTGGCAATGTCGGCCCCCCCAGCCCCCCCGTTTTTCTTACCTGAGCCCCGAATCTGCTGTGCGCATCCCCCGGCGTCCTCTTCTCCTCGGAGTCTGGCTGTCGATTGGCTAGATTTGCTAGATTGATAGCAGCGCAGCCATTGACCAGGTCGCCGCCTTGCACACTTGTGCAACCGACGCTTGACTAAACCCTGCGCAAGTTGGTGAGCCAGGGAAATGGTCTCAGGAGGGAAATTATGCTCCTGTACTGTCTGGTGCAAAATCTTTGCTCAACCTGTGAGCGTCTTGAGACACAAGTGTTGCCGCCACTATAGGACGTAAGGCAGACTCCAATAAGGTAAACACAGTTCTACTCACCACTTCTGAACTCCTGTCAGTGGGATCCTTAAATGCAGGAGTCCCTTCCATTGGGAGCGTGGTAGCCTTATTCAAACGGGCGACCGGGGGGGTCGACCACTGGTGGGAGAGCCCACTTCTTAACCAGGTCCTCCTCAAGGGGTACCTCATGGCTAGGCGCCGCGGGACCGTCAAAGTCTTCTGCGGCTTATCCCAGACTTGGTCAATGAATGCATCAACAAAAAAAGGCACATATGGAAAAAACCTTTTTGAATAAACGGCTTTAAAGAAACCAAAGGAGACAGCCTCCACCTGAGGTTCCTCAGCCTCAACATTCAGCTTGACAGTGTCCTTCACAGCATCAATGAGTTCACTTACAAGCACCCTGTCAGTTATTCAGAACTGGGGTCTTCCTCACAGGGAATATCCTGTTCAAAAACATGAAGATCCTCAGAGCTAGGGTCCTGAGCAGCAGTAGCTAGGCCCATATCTGAAACAGAGCACTCCCCTACAGGAGATGTGTGGGGAGGGGGCGCTTTACAGCTCCCTTGCGCTCTCACACCGCTTCCATCCTGACAAGGATGATTCCAGGACTGCTGACAACTAGTCGCTAGGGACCGCAGGTGCAGGAGCACTGCCAGTTGCCTCAGACAGTGTGGAGAAGCAGGTGAACCAGACTCCATACTGCCACCCTCTGAGACCCTATACACCTATTACAGTGAATAGTACAGTCCACCCACTGGCTGCGCTGAGGCTGAGGAGGGGATACCCAGAGGACTCACCAACCCTTGTAAGAACCGCTCAGATCCGCTGTATGAAACCGCGCTGCAGTGCGAGTGAAGCCTGAGGAGAGTGTGAGGAGAGTGTGAGGAGAGTGTGAGGAGATTGTGAGGAGATTGTGAGGAGAATGAGATTCGTGCCGTCAGCAGCGCCGATAGAGGCCGAAAACGAAACTAAAAGCGCTGCGGCTTCAAGAAAATGGCCGCCGGCCGCATGCATTACTGCGCCAGTGATTCACGGCAAGATGGCCGCCGAGCGCGGTTTTCAAATCACCTCACCGCGCTAATGGCGCACACAGTAATAAAACACACACACACGCCAGAACACTGCTCCTCTCCCAGTTCCACTAAAACAGACATGAGCGCCCCCAGCCAGGCCAGAGTGACCCCCAAGCACCCCCGCACAGCACAGTATCAGTACAGGGTGCAGAGAGCAGCATAACAGGGGGGGAGACAGGGATAAACCCCCCATATAAAGAAACACCGCCAGCATGTACTCACCTGCAGCAGGAGAGACTACTTACCCATCCCAGAGGGACCCACTGGCTTGTTTCAGACAGACCTATCACAGAGTAGTACTGCGTAGCTGTCGGCCCGGTCCACCGCGAAAGATACAGACAGGTACTGTTCAATCTTGAGAGGACCGCGGGAGCATAAAAGCAACCCGGCCACCCCTGGAGTCATGGGGCATGTCGTGAACTGAGTCTCATGCACACAAGGCGAGGATCAGCACGCTCGATGGTCGGACAGGGAAGACTACGAGGATACCAGTGTACCCAACCTGTTGCCCAGCCGACAGTTGATTGAAGGTCTCAAAAATAAAATAATAAAATTCCCAAAGGAATAAAAGTTAAAAGTAAAATCTTCTAGGAGACTGGCTCCTGAGAGAGCCACGTCTTCTCCTTCTGCTAGGCAGAAAAAAACTGAGGCTGCTAGCTGCAAGTGGGAGGGTAATGTCCGGAGGGACCGCCCCCCTGGGCAGGGCTGTTCAGCTCTGGTTTTGTTCTAGAATGTTTCTAACATCTAACATTCTGCCTAGGTCTTCTCCTGCAGGCAGGGACATATACCCACACGTAAACAGTATGAGAGCTGTGTCAGTCAATGGACGATAAGAGAAAAAAAAATGTTTCAGCTGTCACCTATCTGTAGTCTCCGCAGAGGGATTGGCCACCGACCTCAAGAAGTAAGAGGCTGTTGCCTCTTCTCCAAGGCCCCAAAGTGTCACATGGCAGATGTAATTTCCTAGGATTCTGCTCCTACTACTGAAGACTCTTGGAAGTGTTTGCCAAGATAGCCTGACCCCTCAACAAATTCCTGAGGGCTAAAGGAGAGGAAGATGGTTCGGAGCCACCAAACTTAACTTCCCAAGCTAAAGGGCCTCAAAAGTCTCAGGAATCAATACAAGATGAGTGGTTTGACTAATGTTAACAGGCCTTCCAACAGCTAAAGTAAAGCCTTACCCACACCTATGTTGACCCTGCTTGGCCCTTGAAACGGACGGTGAAAGCAAGTAGAGAGGGGCTCAGCTGAGGGACTCATGTCCTAACAAACCATATTGGAAACTCACTGCCTGCATCATGTATTAAAATAAGTATGGCTTATTTGTGAATTGCAAAATACTGTTTCTTTGGAGAGCAAAGACTATTAGTGGGAGAAAGTGTGTAGCCCTGGCTGGCGGTCCCATACACGAGAGGGAACTGCATAGTCCAGTGAATTCCTGTAGCTAAAAAAAAGCTTGAGTCTCCTTCCATGGCCTTTGACAGCTTGCCAGGAGGAGGAAGGAGAGGAAGAATCTATTTGGCTAACTTTTATCGAACTATTATGCCCTGTACACACGATCAGTTTTTCTGACAGGAAAAGCGTGTTTTTTTTTCAGCAGGAAAA
The DNA here is from genome assembly GCA_029206835.1 of Rana muscosa. NCBI lineage: Eukaryota > Metazoa > Chordata > Amphibia > Anura > Ranidae > Rana > Rana muscosa. The sequence continues at coordinate 232,375,037 of CM055125.1, read as the reverse complement.
CGGCTCAAACTTGTCTTGCATACACACGGTCACACAAATCTTGTCTGAAATTCCGAACGTCAAGAACGCGTGACGTACAACACGTACGAAGAGCCGAGATCAATGAAGTACAAGAAGCAGTTTGGCTCTTCTGCTTTATTCTGAGCATGCGTGTTTTTTTTGTGTCGTAATTGCATACAGACGACCGCGATTCCCGATAGGAATTTTTTCTGGCACGAAAATTGAGATCCTGCTCTCAATCTTTTCTTGGCAGGAATTCTCACAGAAAAAGTGTGATGGAGCATACACACGGTCGGAATTCCTGACAAAAAGCTCACATCACACTTTTCTTGTCGGGAAAACTGATCGTGTGTACGAGGCATTAGTCACCCACCAGCTCCAGGAAGTATCTTGCAGGGGTAGGGAACCTCGGCTCTCCAGCTGTTTCTAAACTACAAGTCCCATGAGACATTGCAAGACCCTGACAATCACAGGCATGACTCCTAGAGGCAGAAGCATGATGGGATTTGTAGTTTCGAAACAGCTGGAGAGCCGAGGTCCATAGCCACTAACAATTCAAGGTATCTGAGCCTAATTACCATTCAGAGACTCCCCCTAAATTGACTACTCCGCTACACATATATAACAAGTTTTTGCAGGCGCAGTTGCTTTGGATGGAAAGTTGAAAGTTGTTAAGGACTACATCTTTCCTGGATCAGGACCTCCTTGCTTCCCACACGGTCCCACTCTTGTGGCTCTCCCTCTAGTATCTTTCAGATGTTGCTTGTTTCATGCTTTGGCTTGGCCTCTCTGTTCTTCCCATGCAGGCGGCTGGCTACTGAGCAGAGCCTTCCCCTTATTTATTACAGCACAGAGTGGAGGGCAGAGCCCAAAAAAATCCTGGGAAAACACTGAGATGACTTAACCCCTTCCCACCCTGGGCAGCCTGAGCTAACTTCATAGCTGCACAGTGCAATTAACAAAACAGCAGAAATACAGTCAGTGATAACCCACAATCACCTGCTTACAATCTGTAAGGGGGACTACATAGAATACAGATTTTGGAGAGACTGTGCTATGATACCACACCATAGCATCCAGTGCTTGCATTAAAAGTCTCTTTATGCATAAGATCTACGTGTGTAGCTTAATCCAACCCTGCAGGCCCTGGTACAAATATTATCTGCCATCCACAGTTAAAAACTGGGGCTTTTGCACTATTTTAATATGCATAGCAAGGTGTCTTATAATCCCAGCTGGGAGACATGGCCTGGAACAGAAGAAGGAACGGGATCCTCTATCAGCTTCTGAAATGTATGACATAAGTATAATTATAACAATCCTATTATAAACAGAGACTTCTCTCATTCATGGAAGCCCCCCACCTCTTTCTTATAGGGAAACAGTGGATGCCCCAGTGTCATTCTCTGTCTGGGCCTTATGCCTAGTGCCTGCTTAATTTCCCTGTGTTCCCATGACATAGAGAGCCTTGTTAGGTATTGGAAAGGACAGGAATGTTAATGAGAAGTGTGATTACTGAGAATAAGCCTGAAACAGGACACAAACCACACACAGCGAGACACACACCCTGCGTTCCTGCACACTTTACATGCATACGTACATACATGCAAAGCTGCAAGGACAGTACATTTCTGCATCACTAGAGAAAAGTGTGCAACATCCTATAGTAGCCATTAGAAATCATCTTCACTGATCTCTGTAGAGTAAACTGAAATGTGATTGGTTGCTTGGGATTACTGTAGTTTGCCCTGCCTATGATCCAAAAATTGCATGACATGTATAAAGACCATACAGTATGTTTATCCATCATGGCTCACTGTATACAGTTAATTAAAGTGGTACTTTAGTAAGAAAGAAAAACATAAAAAAAACATTTGCTAGCAGAAAGGCAATAAAACTTTCTTTCCTGCCTGCTAGCAAGTCTATAAAATGTGTACACTGAGCTCTGCCGCCTCGATGCCAGGATGTATTAAAGCGGAGCTCCACCCTAAAGTGGAACTTCCACTAATCGGATTCCTCCCCCCCCCCACGCCACAATTGGCACCTTTCAGGGGGGAAGGGGGGCAGGATACCTGTCAAAGGTATTCTTTCCCACTTCCGGGAGTCCAGCAGCGGCCGTGACGCGGCCGTGACGTCACCGCGGGGCTCCCTCCTCCTCCTCCCCTGGCCTCTGGGCTAATAGGAGAGAGGGGCGGGCTTCGCGCATGTGCAGTAGGGTTCCCGGCGTAAAGCTTAAAGGCTACACTGCTGGGTTCCCTTACCCGCAATGGCGACAGCAGCACCCGACAGCTGATGGGAAACATCAGCTGTGGTGCCAACATCGAGGGACTGCAGGACAGGTAAGTCTCCATTTATTAAAAGCCAGCAGCTGCAGTATGTGTAGCTGCTGGCTTTTAATTTTTTTTTTCCCGGAACACCCCTTTAAAGTGGAAGTTCAGCCTAAAACTAAAATCTCTAAATCTACTTGCAGGCACAATCTAAGACTAATGTATCTAGCCCTATAAAGCAAAAATTGCTAAACATACTGTGAGGGGGTTGGCTCGGCAGCGGGTGTGTGTGACCCCCGAGATGGGCTCCCCACACAAAAACAGGCCCAGCAAACGGAGGTTGTGGTTTTCAAAATCAAAAAGGTGCGGTTTATTTTCTATTTACAGTGACAAAACACAGCAAAGAAAAAGAAACATAAACAAAATAAATCCTGGTCAACTTGACCTCTGACTAAACATACAGGTTTCCTAACTAACAACTGGGATCAGCCTAGTGCTGTCCTAGTCCCTAAGTCCCTGGTTTTAAATGTCCAAGCAAATAGCCACACAGGCTTGTCTCACCGCACAGGGGTTCACTCTCCCTAGACAGTCCACACAGGTCTGGGTCCAGGCATGAGCTAACATCTAATGAAGCTGGGAGTTTTTATAGAGGCCTTAAACGAGCTGACAAGCTTTAGCTGGTCTCATCAACTCCCTGTCTGCACGACGCCCCACACTCTCCCTAGAGGTATGAGTCATCCATGAGCCCACTAGCCTCAGCTGGGCTTATACAACTCTCCACCTAGTTGTATAAGTCGGCGTAAAGCCTGAATCTGGGCGAAATATATCTACCCCCCTGGATGCAACCAGGTGACTTTACCTTCCTGCTGTCACATACCCCCCCTCTTGTTTTAACCTCGGGGTTGGAACACCAGCAATCAGGCATTCATGTACTCGAGACAAAGCATCCACATTCCCCATTTGAACGCCAGGGCGATGCTTTACTGTGAAGTTGAATTCCTGGAGGGCCAGGAACCACCTATTCACTCTTCTATTTGTTTCCTTGTTTTGAGCCATCCACTTTAACGGAGCGTGATCCGTAACCAAGTCAAAGTGCCTACCTAGCAGGTAGTACCGAAGGGAATCTAGAGCCCACTTCACCGCTAAACACTCCTTTTCAACGGTGGCGTAATTTACCTCATGGGACTTCAACTTCCTGCTGAGGTAAATGACTGGGTGCTCTTCCCCGTTCCAGACCTGGGACAATACTGCTCCTAACCCCACATCTGACGCATCACTTTGTACGACAAAGTCTTTAGAGAAGTCGGGTGAGTACAACACTGGCTGGCTACATAAGGCTTGTTTCAAGAATTGGAATGCTGCCTCAGCCTCGGGGGTCCATTTAATCATGACCGACCCTTTCCCCTTCGTCAGGTTGGTTAGGGGCACAGCCTTAGAAGCAAAGTGGGGAATGAATCGCCGATAATACCCAGCGATTCCCATAAAGGCTCGTACCTGCTTCTTGCTGTTGGGACGTGGCCAACTCTGGATGGCCTCGACTTTGTTGAGTTGGGGTTTTATTACTCCCCTCCCAATGGTGTACCCAAGATATTTGGCCTCCTCCTGCCCAATGGTACACTTCTTGGGGTTAGCCGTAAACCCCGCTTCCCGAACAGAGTCCAGGACTGCTTGCACTTTTGGCAGATGTGAGGCCCAATCTGTGCTATGGACAATTACGTCATCCAGGTAAGCCGCAGCATACTTCCGATGGGGCCTCAGCATCTGGTCCATTTTCCGCTGGAATGTGGCCGGCGCATTCTGTAACCCGAACGGCATTCTTTTATATTGGAACGCCCCGTCTGGGGTTACAAATGCGGTTTTCTCTTTGGCCGACTTGGCCAGGGGGATTTGCCAATACCCTTTTGTGAGGTCAAGAGTCGTCATGTATCGGGCTGTTCCCAGCCGGTCGATCAACTCATCTATACGTGGCATGGGGTAGGTGTCAAATTTTGTAACTTTGTTCAACTGACGAAAATCGTTACAAAATCGCCAGCTCCCATCCGGTTTAGGCACCAACACAATGGGACTAGACCAATCACTTTGGGACTCCTCTATCACCCCTAAGTTCAACATTTTCTGTACTTCCTCCCGTATTGCCTCCCGTCGGGCCTCTGGGATCCGATAGGGTTTTAACTTCACCCTTTCACCGGGCGGGGTAATGATGTCATGCTCTACCCCAGATGTTTGTCCCGGCAGCTCAGAGAATACCTCCTTGTTGCGAAGCACAAACTCCTTAACCTCCTGTTGTTGGGGTTGTGACAAGGTGGCTGCTATTCCAACCTCAGGAATCACGCAACCAGTTTGAGCTGGTGACCAAGTGTCTGCGACTAGGGACTCTCTATCCCTCCAGGCTTTCAACAGATTAACGTGATAGATCTGTTCGGGCTTTCGCCTTCCTGGTTGTCTGACCTTGTAATTCACTTCGCTCACTTTTTCCATTATCTCGTAGGGGCCTTGCCATTTGGCAAGGAATTTACTTTCAACCGTAGGGACAAGTACCAGTATCCTATCCCCCGGGGAAAAGGTACGGGTCTTGGCTCCACGGTTGTACACTCTCTGCTGTGCTAACTGCGCTTGGGCCAAATGTTCCTTCACGATGGGCATTACCTGTGCAATTCGGTCTTGCATCAGGGCGACATGCTCAATCACACTCCTGTGGGGAGAACTCTCACTTTCCCAAGTTTCCTTGGCAATATCCAACAGCCCTCTTGGGTGTCTCCCATACAGTAACTCAAAGGGGGAGAATCCCGTAGAGGATTGGGGCACCTCCCTAATAGCAAACATCAGATAAGGAAGTAGACAGTCCCAATCCTTTCCATCTCTATCCACCACTTTCTTCAACATTTGTTTTAGGGTTTTGTTGAATCTTTCAACCAGCCCATCGGTTTGGGGGTGATACACAGATGTACGTAATTGCGTCACTTTGAACAATTTACACAGCTCCTTCATAACCCGGGACATAAAGGGTGTACCTTGGTCCGTAAGCAGTTCTTTACAAATACCCACCCGGCTAAACACAAGAGATAGCTCTTTGGCTATGGTTTTGGCCGAGGTATTTCGGAGAGGGATCGCTTCTGGATAACGGGTGGCATAGTCCATTATAACTAATATGTACTGGTGCCCCCTAGCGGACTTGATTATAGGACCTACCAAATCCATGGCGATCCTCTCAAACGGGACCTCAATGATGGGTAGAGGGACCAGCGGGCTACGGAAATGTGGCATCGGGGCCGACCTCTGACACACAGGGCAGGAGGAACAATAATTTTCTATGTCCTTCATCACCCCCGGCCAATAGAATCTCTGTAATACCCTCTCTCGGGTTTTCTCTGTCCCCAGATGACCTCCAAGAATGTGCCCATGGGCCAACTCCAACACCAACTTTCTGTAAGGTTTGGGCACCACAAGCTGCTCAACGGTTTCTTCTGCCCTTTTTGCCACCCGATACAGTAGGTCCTTCTCTACGCTGAAGTATGGGTAAGTGCAGGTATTATCTGGGTTCACTAACTCGCCATCTATTTTCACTACGTTTTCCCGTGCCTTTATTAGGGCGGGGTCTTTCAACTGTTCTGTGGCAAAGTTTTCCCTGTGACCCTCAAGATCAGAAAACTCCACAGACGGTAGGTTTTCGTCTGAGGAGGTGGGCTCCTCTCCAGTTTCTTGAGTCTCCCCTGCCAATACTGATAAGGGAAATTCCGGAGAGTCCTCACCACTCTCAGGGGAGTTCTGGCTATCACATTCCTGGTACATAGGGGCACCAGTGGGGGGCTCAGGATCATCCCACAGTTCCCAGAACTTCGGAAAATCCCTTCCCACAATGACGTCATGCGGTAACTGAGATACTAAGCCCACTGGATGAGAGAGGGTACCTTTGGGGGTCTCGAAACACACTGTAGTCACTGGATACTCTTGGGTGTCCCCATGCACACAAATAACAGCTACCTTGCTATTCCCAGAGACCTCTGTTTTAACTAACTCAGCCTTTATCAGGGTCACAAGGCTACCTGAATCCAGCAATACCACAACATTTCTACCATTAACACACATTTTGCATAAATGTTTCTCAGTTCCTCGAATGGCAGTGCATGCGACTGTCGCACACAGCGACTGACGTCTGCCCGTCAGAAAGTCACACTGCATGGGTTCCTCCACAACCGGGCAATTGGCTGCAATATGTCCCGCTTGCCGGCAGCGGTAGCAAACGATCCTTCTTGCGGCCTCTTGAGCCGCTGATTTCCCAGGCTGTTCTCGCCAAACTTGGGGTAGAGCTCCCACCCTCTCACTCTCTCCACCCTCACCCCTTGGAATCCTCTTATCCGCCCCTGGGGATGGTTTGGTCTTAGGGTGGAAAGTCCGAGTGTCTCTGGAAGAGGCCGTCAGGTTCTCTGTAGCCAAGTATTTCTCCACACGATCCACAAGACCATCGGCCGTCTCTGGGTCTCCATGGCTTACCCACTTTTGCTCAGGTGAATGAGATCATACATTTGAGACCTGGGGGGTTTTCCAAGCTGGAAAGTCCAGTTATGCACACGCTGAGCCCGGACAGCCTGGGTGACACCCAGCCTTGCCAATATTTCAGCTTTTAGCATCACATAGTCTTTTGCTTGGTTAGGCTCTAGGTCATAGTAAGCTTTCTGCGATTCACCAGTTAACAGAGGAGCCACCAGTCCAGCCCACTGCTCCTCGGGCCACTTTTCTCTTTCAGCGGTCCTTTCAAATGTGGTCAAAAATACCTCTGGATCATCCTCTCCAGTCATTTTTGTCAATAAACGACTCACCCCAAAGGACGCGGTATTAGTGGGACGGCTTTCCTCACTGGTCTGCGGACGTTGCTGCATTACTGCTTCCATCTGTTGTTGTAGTCTCTGCTCTTGCTTCTGCAACAGGTCTATGAAGCGGGCCTCAGATTGCTGCTGGGCTTGTTGCTGAGCCTCCAGACTCTGTTGCAAAGTTGCGTTTGTCTGCTGCTGGGCTGCAAGGCTCTGTTGATGAGCTTGCTGCTGGGCTGCGAAGTTCTGTTGTTGAGCTGCAAGGCTCTGTTGATGAGCTGCAAGGCTCTTTTGCAAACCTGCATTTGTCTGCTGTTGATTGGCATTTGCTAGAGCCAGCTGCTTCAGTATCTCCTCCATGCTGGCTTAAAAAAAAACTGCCCGCATTCTCCACCAACTGTGAGGGGGTTGGCTCGGCAGCGGGTGTGTGTGACCCCCGAGATGGGCTCCCCACACAAAAACAGGCCCAGCAAACGGAGGTTGTGGTTTTCAAAATCAAAAAGGTGCGGTTTATTTTCTATTTACAGTGACAAAACACAGCAAAGAAAAAGAAACATAAACAAAATAAATCCTGGTCAACTTGACCTCTGACTAAACATACAGGTTTCCTAACTAACAACTGGGATCAGCCTAGTGCTGTCCTAGTCCCTAAGTCCCTGGTTTTAAATGTCCAAGCAAATAGCCACACAGGCTTTGTCTCACCGCACAGGGGTTCACTCTCCCTAGACAGTCCACACAGGTCTGGGTCCAGGCATGAGCTAACATCTAATGAAGCTGGGAGTTTTTATAGAGGCCTTAAACGAGCTGACAAGCTTCAGCTGGTCTCATCAACTCCCTGTCTGCACGACGCCCCACACTCTCCCTAGAGGTATGAGTCATCCATGAGCCCACTAGCCTCAGCTGGGCTTATACAACTCTCCACCTAGTTGTATAAGTCGGCGTAAAGCCTGAATCTGGGCGAAATATATCTACCCCCCTGGATGCAACCAGGTGACTTTACCTTCCTGCTGTCACAATACCTTTTCTGAAGCCGTTCCGGTCTCCAGTGGGAAGTGACGTCACCCATAGAGTTACTATAGGGCTTCTGTTGTTGGCTGCCTCTTCTGCCCCCACCTACACAGAGAAGCCGCCGATGCATACTTGCGACCGGGAGCTTTCCGATCATTTGACCGCTGTTACAGCCAATCCGTGCTTTTAGAACTCTTGAAAGGCTAGGAGGCCGTCAGGGTCAAGGGGTTAAAGAGAATCTTCAGCTTGTTTGAAAAAAAAATGTAACCCTAAGCAGCTACAAATACTGAAGCTGCTGACTTTTAATAAAAGGAAACTTATTTTTCCAAGAGCTGTACTCACCCAGGCTAGTTCCTTGCTGGTCTTCGAGTCCCCAGTGTTGTCAAATTTAGTGAGGAAAGCCAGCTTTGACTTCTTGAGGTTTCATAGCTGGCCTCCCCCTGCGTATGTGCAAGGCACACTGCGTGAATTGTCCCACAGCCTCCTGGGACCTTTCACGGGTCCGAAGACTCTGTAAACTTCCGGACAAATCACCTAGTTGATCTGACCAAAAGTGGGAGAGGGTACCTACCAAACCTAGGTGCCCGCTCCCTCCCCATGAAAAATATGTACAAACGTGTTAAGAACAAGGGGAGAAAAAACAGAAAGCAGAACTTCCCTTTTAGGGTGAAGTTCCCCTTTAACAACAGGTGGCAGTTTTCAAGAAGAAGCACAATCTGACGCCAATACCCGCCCAACCGTGGTCCACGCTACAATTGTTGGTGAGTTATTGTTAAGTTAAGGTATGCATACTGATGCTGCTAAAGTTGGCCTGGGCATCAAGGGATCAATGACTTCCGATCATAAAAAAGTTTATGTGATAAAAAAATAATCAAATATTTATTTTAACATTGTGTAGCCCGTTGTCTTAAACAGGGGCTACTAGTAAATGAAGCTGTGCTAGATGCAGTGGTGTAGCGTGGGGGGGGCAGCTGGTGCAGTTCATTTACCCCAGGAACAACATTTAGAGAGGCAGTGCCATCATAATGCAGCCCAGGCAGCAAGCAAACTAAAACCTCCACGCTGTGCCTGGTAGGAGAGAGGGTGCAGCGTGGAGGTTTTAGTTTACCTGTTGTTTAGCTGCTGTCACAGAGAAAGCAGGGAAAATGGATCCAAGCATGCAGATGAGGGCAGAGCGGTGGGCAGATCCCTATCCAGAGCGTATGCAGGCAGTGAGCGCCACGCTGTGAGGGGGTAGGGAGGTTCAGGCTGGGGGTGCTGGCGGTGGAGGAGGTCAGGGTGCAGGAGGCTCCCCACTCATTGCTGCAGCTGCCACCACCACCGGACATCCTACTGGAGATATTCTCTTGCCTGTGAAGGACACAGCTAACCCCCCTGCCCTGCTGCTGCAGGACAAGCGAGATGTGGGTTGATTGTGTGTGTGATGGGGAAGGGGGGTCTTGGAGGGGGGTGTAATCAGAGTGGAGGGATCTGGTGGGGTATCTGGAGGTGTGATCAGAGTAAAGGGAGGGGGGATCTGGGGGTGTGATCAGAGTGGAGGGATCTGGGGGTGTCATAAGAAGGGAGGAATCTGGGGGGGATATCTGGGGGTGTGATCAGGGTGGGGGTATATGGGGTATATCTGGGGGTGGGATCAGGGTTGAGGGGTATCTGGGGGGTATGATCAGAGTGGGGGTTTCCGGGGTGTGATCAGGGTGGGGGTATCTGGGGTGTGTGATCAGAGTGGGGAGGTATCTGGGGGGTGTGATCAGAGTGGGGAGGTATCTGGGGGTGTGATCAGAGTGGGGTACCTGGGGGGTGTGATCGGGGTGGGGGTAATCTAGGGGCTGTGATCAGGATGGGGGTAATCTGGGAGTGTAATCAGAGTGGGGGGTATCTGGGGGTGTGATCAGGGAGGGGGTATCTGGGCGTGTGATCAGAGTGGGGGAGTATATTGAGAGTGCGTGCAGGGTCGAGTATTTGGGGTGTGTGATCAGAGTGAAGGCGCAAATGACTTGCCTTGCCCCGGGCACTGACTACGCCACTGGCTAGGTGGTAACTAACCTGACTGATTTGTAGTCTTTGTGATCATTTGGGTTTTCTCTTAAGCCTAGTTTAGCTGTGGTTCCTCCTTTCTGTCAATAGGTGGCAATGTTGCCTATGGCATTAGTATGATGAGCTGCAGTGAGACTGAGTTATGAATATACATATTTCAGTAGGAGTTTTGTGGCCACTGAGCATGCTGGGAGAGAGTATATATGTGAAGGAAGTCAAGTGATCGGGTCCTCCCACCCAGATCTTTGTCTGGTGTGGATGGAAGGAACAGCTGTGTTGGGTGAGGCCTGGAGTATAAGACATGGACATGTGCTCGAAGCTCTGCCAGAGAGAGCCTGTTGTTGCCTGGAGGCATCAGGAAAGAGATAGAGTTCTGAGATAAAGTACCAGAGGTTACTCTTCATGAGCTGGGGACTGTGGAAAGCCTGGGAAAGGGTCCAGATGGACTCATCCAAGGAAACCCTGCACGGTCTTGTGAGTATTTGGTTGCTATAGGAGACAGTTGTTGCTACGTAGGTACAGAACATTGGGTGCAGGCCTAAGACCCTTGTGCTGTATTGCTGTCTACCAGCCTGTTTGTTCTTGGAGTCTGCTGATCTGTCTGCCTACTGTCCTAGGGTGTCCTGTGCCCTAATCCTCTCTCCCGCATTTTTGCTGTTGTGAGCAATAAACTCACTTTTGTTCATTTTAAAATAAATATAATTTTTTAATTTTACTTTTATTTTTCTAGTTTGATGCTTTTTTTTTACATTTTTTTTTTATCACTTTTATTCCTATTACAATGTAAACATCCCTTGTAATAGGAATAGTGCGTGACAGGCAGTGTTAAATTTGGCAGCAAATTTCGATTTAGCTTTAGTCTTATGCTGCGTACACACGATCATTTTTCCCGTTGGGAAAAATGTCTTTTTTTTAACAAGAAAAACGACCGTGTGTGGGCTTTTTGGCATTTTTCCCAACGGGAAAAACGTCATTAATCACGACGAGAAAAATTAGAACATGCTCTAATTTTTCTCGTCGTGATTCCCGTCGTTTTTTTCCGCTGCAGTTTTCCCATAGGGAAACACTGCCACGGAGCCCACACACGTCGTTTTTCTCGACCAAAAAAAAAATGTCGGGAAAAATGGATGTGTGTAGGGAACCAAGCCGTTCCCTCGTTTTTCCCGTCGATTTTCTCAACGGTGTTTTCGCTGTCGAGAAAATCGATCGTGTGTACGCGGCATCAGTCTTAGGACTAAAATGGCATTTTAGTTTTAGTCCCATTTTAGTCTTCTGCAATTGTTTTGGTTTTAGTCGTATTTAGTCAACTAAATCTCCAGGACATTTTAGTCGACTAAAGCAAATTTAAGTCGTCTAAAATCTAATGGGTGTAATTAAATTGTAATGCATTAGTGAACATTTCTCTACAATTTCCAAACTCATTTTATACTGCTGGAGTGAAAAATCTCATATATTATATATGGTATTGAGGTATGAACATGCACTACAGACCAGTGTTAATTTTGAAGTCAAATTTCAATTTAGTTTTAGTCTTAAGCTGTGTACACACGATCGGTTTTACCAATGAAAACAGTCCGATGGACTTTTTTCATCGGACAAACCGATCGTGTATGGGCCCCATTGGTCTTTTTTCCATCGGTGTTTAAAAATAGAACATGTTTTAAATTTATCCGATGGTTAAAAAAGCGATAGCAAATTACTATCGTCTTTGGGGAACTCCATCGGATAAAAAACCCACGCATGCTCAGAAGCATTGAACTTAATTTTTCTCGGCTCATCGGAGTGTTTTACGTGACCGCGTTTGGGACGGTCGGTTTTTTGACTGATGGTGTGTAGGCAAGACTGATGGAAGTCAGCTTCATCGGTTTTCCGATGGAAAAATCTATCAGTTTAAAAACCATAGGAAATCCGATCGTGTGTACAGGGCTTTAGCCTTTTGTCTAAAATGGCATTTTAGTTTTAGTCGTATTTTAGTCACCTCAATTGTTTTAGTTTTAGTCGTATTTTAGTCGACTAAAATAGCATTCATTAAGTCGACTAAAATGTTTTAGTCGTTTTAGTCGACGAAATTAACACTGGTGACAGGTCCTATTTACAGTGAGATCTGGGGTCTATAAGTCCCCACATCTCTCCTCTAGGCTGGGAAGCCTGAAATAAAAAAAAAAAAAAAAACGATCCTGGCTTCCCAGCTGAGGCAGCAGCATTTTTTCAAATGCAGAGGCCAGGCGTGACGTCACAACATTGCGCCCAGCCTCTGAATGATCATAGAGACTTCAGGGACCATCTGGCCCGCCTGAAATCTCTATGGTCAACATCCGGCTAACGGATCGCACGGGTGAGCCGGTAGAAGCACCAGAGGGCGGCGGACGTCCCCTCCCGCCGCCTGTAAGAATGATCAATCGGCTGAACACCTTATTCTGAAGGGAATCGCCGTCCCTTAAAGAAGATATCTGAATGATGCCTGTAACTGCAGGCATCATTCAGATATAACCACTCAAAGTCCGCGACGTCATATGACATTGGGCGGGTGGGAAGTGGTTAATTTGATCAGAGTCTGCAGCCAATTGGCTGCAGTGCTGATCAGTGTATTCTAACAGCAGAGGAGTCCCCTTTGTCAGAACAATAGCACAGCGAGGAGCAGTCCTCCATCCACCTTGTTTGTGTGAATGGGAGAATCCGTTTCCTTTTTTTCAATAATTTTACAAAGATTTTGGTTTTGCTCCCTTTGTTGTAAATGTGATCATTCTGTTTTCCCCACTGGTGTTCCCCCTCCTAGTCTTGTTCAGATTACTAAATGTAAAATAATTAAAATTTTTCTGAGCCAGGAGTTACTGGGACATGCCAAGATGCAAACAGATAGTTGAAAATTAAAGAGAACATAAATAAAAAGTGTTGCCAAAATATTCCATAAACGTCATCATTATGCAGGAGAACATGCGACTAGAGAAACTGGAATAGTGACTTTATGCTATAAAGTGAAGTATTGTTAATCTGAGCACTTGTCAAAAAATTACTAATTACTTTGCCCTACATTCCACCATGTCAGTCTGAAGCCAGTAGCCAGTATCCTGACTCACTGTGGTACTCATTGGGGTTGATTTACTAAAGGTAAATAGACTTTGCCATGAAGAATGCACTTTGCAAGGGAATTTTCCCCGGAGCTTAGTGAATGTGGTGAAGCTCTGCTCATTTCCATCACCAATCATGTGCAAGCAAAAAGGCTGTTTTTTTATTTTTTATTTTTATTTCCTTAATTGGTTCATCTTTGCAAAGTGAAATTTCAGGACATTCACTTAGCTCTGGGAAAAAAATCCCTTGCAAAGTGCAACTTCCCTTGCAAAGTAAGCAGCCTATTTGCCTTTAGCAAATCAACCTCACTGCCTCCTTATTTTTGCCTGAATTAAAGTGATATTAGTCTTGTTTTTTTATTTAGAAAAAAGTAAAAAACATGTTATACTTACCTGCTCTGTGCAGTGATTTTGCACAGAGCAGCCCGGATCCTCCTCTTCTCGGGTGCCACGTCAGCACTCCTGGCCTCGAAGAAAGCAGCCTGCTCTGGGGGCACCCCAACTGAGTCACTGCTCTGTGTGTCCATTCAGACATTGAGCTGCGGCTCGCCCTCTCATTTCCTGATTGGTTCACTGGCTGTGATTGACAGCAGCAGGAGCCAATGGCACCCACTGTCCCGAAAAGCCAACCAGGAGTGCGAGTCCCTGGAGAGGCAAGGCATCGCTGGATCGAGAGGGGGCTCAGGTAAGTATTAGGTGGGCTGGGGGGGGGTTTGCTGCACACAAAAGGTTTTTTACCTTCATGCATAAAAAATCTTGTGCTTTTACAACCACTTTAAACTTTGCTGTTTGTGTTCTAAGCAGCCTCATGAATCAAAATAGTTGGAAAACAAAACATTGTAGGAGTTCCCCCAATCAATGGCATCTGAAATTCTGTAGCTGGTATCTGATTGTTGCTTCAAAATTTTGAGGGCGAAGTCAGGAAATGACGAAACGCGTCAGGCTGTGACTCTCAGCCAACTAACCGGAAGTGACGTATGCGCTCCACGGACCAGGAACCAGGAAGGAAGCAAGATCACTGGTAACCTAGACAGCGTTTGTCTCTAGCTTGTCCGAGCACATACAGTCAGCTATAGACATTGCCTGAATATTGTTTGCTTTCTGGTACACACATATATGTAAGGGGGTACTGTTGGGGTTATAATAAAGCTTTTAAACTGTACTGCTCTATGCGAAATCCTTTTGCCTTATATGTGATCTCCGACCGTATATCAAGCAAGACTTAGTGGTAGAAAGTGCAGTGATTAGGACGGATGATGACCATTGGTTCACGCTCATTTGATCCTTACCTCTGGTAAGTGTATCCCCGAAAGCGGATGATTTCCCCCCACGTGGTGAACATCTTTGGGTGAAAAGTGCACTGTGCACTGAATGAATTAGTAACCACATCCATCCTTGTCTGCATCACTATCACTGCCTATATTCAATATATATAGAGGACTTTCAAACGAGTGTTTGATTGGAGCGCTGCTACAGCACTATTTTGGACTCTGGGACTTTTTAGAGTTTTAATATTACTGTTTTATTTATCTCTTGTATCATGTCTACAGTCTCTGACCATCTCTTGTATCATGTCTGCAGTCTCTGACCATCTTTTGTATCACGTCTGCGGTCTCTGAACATCTTTTGTAGCATGTCTGCAGTCTCTGACCATCTTTTGTATCACGTCTGCGGTCTCTGAACATTTTTTGTAGCATGTCTGCAGTCTCCGACCATCTCTTGTATCATGTCTGCAGTCTTTTCTGCAGGAATTTCTATCGCTTGAATATTTTTTTCAGTTATAGGACTGAGTGGGGCCTCATGTCTAAGGTTTGCCTAAGGCCTCACAAAGCCTAGAGCCGCCTCTGTATTTGAATATATGTTTGTTGGGTAGATTCACAGCGCAACACAATACTTTTAATTGTGCTGTGAATCAAAGTCAGTGAGCCAATAAGGAGAGAGTGTGGGTGGTTAGCACGGAGACTATCTGATCCGTTGCTGGGCAGGAAACTGAGCGAGGGCAACATAGCCCCTCACTCAGCTCTATGCCCTTGGAGGCCCGGAGCGACGTCCAACGTCACTTCCGCCCCCCGGTCTTAAAAGGATGATTTTTTTCTCCACTTAAAAGCAAAATTACTTATTTTTTTTTGCTTTTCAATGTAAATGTCTTTTTGACCTCAGATCTCTCAATAAAGAGGCCTTGTCATGTTTATTTATATTAGAAGAGATGTTTACATTCCTTGTAATAGGAATAAAAGTGCTAAAAAATAAATAAAGGGACAGTGTAAAAATAAAAAGTAAAATAAATAATAAAAAATAAAAAATTGAAAGCGAGTTCACGCGCAGAAGCAAATGCATACGTAAGGCACGCCCACATATGTAAACGGTGTTCAAACCACACATGTGAGGTATTGCCATGATCGTTAGCGCGAGAGCAATACTTTTAGCACAAGACCTCTTCTGTAACTCTAAACATGTAACCTGTAAAAAAATTGAAAGAGTTGCCCATGGAGATTTTTAAGTACCGTAGTCTGTCGCCATTCCATGAGCGTGTGCAATTTTGAAGAGTGACATGTTAGGTATCTATTTACTCAGCGTAAGTTCATCTTTCACATTATGCAAAATAATTGGGCTAACTTTACTATTTTTTTTTAAAACGTGTTTCCAAAAATTGCTGCGCAAATACTGTGCCATTGTATTCTCTAGGGTCTCTGCTAAAAAAATGTAGCACTACCCCCGTAGGAGCTGCTGGTTTTGTTTGGGCCTGCCCTCTGATTCTCAACCCCTTAACTGTCTCGAACCCTCCCTTGGCACAACTGGTGGTGAAAAGAATTGTAAAACCCACAGAATTGTTGACATTTTTGCAGATTTATTAAAAAAGAAAAACTGAAATTTCACATGGTCCTAAGTATTCAGACCCTTTGCTCAGTATTTAGTATTTGCACCCTTTTGATCTAATACAGCCATGAGTCTTTTTGGGAAAGATGCAACAAGTTTTTCACACCTGGATTTGGGGATCCTCTGCCATTCCTCCTTGCAGATCCTCTCCAGTTCTGTCAGGTTGGATGGTAAACGTTGGTGGACAGCCATTTTTAGGTCTCTCCAGAGATGCTCAATTGGGTTTAAGTCAGGGCTCTGGCTGGGCCATTCAAGAACAGTCACGGAGTTGTTGTGAAGCCACTCCTTCGTTATTGTAGCTGTGTGCTAAGGGTCATTGTCTTGTTGAAAGGAAAACCTTCGGCCCAGTCTGAGGTCCTGAGCACTCTGGAGAAGGTTTTCGTCCAGGATATCCCTGTACTTTGCCGCATTCATCTTTCCCTCGATTGCAACCAGTCGTCCTGTCCCTGCAGCTGAAAAACTCCCCCACAGCATGATGCTGCCACCACCATGCTTCACTGTTGGGACTGTATTGGACAGGTGATGAGCAGTGCCTGATTTTCTTCACACATACCGCTTAGAATTAAGGCCAAAAAGTTCTATCTTGGTCTTATCAGACCAGAGAATCTTATTTCTCACCATCTTGGAGTCTTTCAGGTGTTTTTTTAGCAAACTCCATGCAGGCTTTCACGTGTCTTGCACTGAGGAGAGGCTTCCGTCGGGCCACTCTGCCATAAAGCCCCGACTGGTGGAGGGCTGCAGTGATGGTTGACTTTCTACAACTTTCTCCCATCTCCCGACTGCATCTCTGGAGCTCAGCCACAGTGATCTTTGGGTTCTTCTTTACCTCTCTCACCAAGGCTCAGTTTGGCCGGACGGACAGCTCTAGGAAGGGTTCTGGTCATCCCAAACGTCTTCCATTTAAGGATTATGGAGGCCATTGTGCTCTTAGGAACCTTAAGTGCAGCAGAATTTTTTTTTGTAACCTTGGCCAGATCTGTGCCTTGCCACAATTCTGTCTTTGAGCTCTTCAGGCAGTTCCTTTGACCTCATGATTCTCATTTGCTCTGACATGCACTGTGAGCTGTAAGGTCTTACTGTATATAGGTAGGTGTGTGGCTTTCCTAATCAAGTCCAATCAATATAATCAAACACAGCTGGACTCAAATGAAGGTGTAGAACCATCTCAAGGATGATCAGAAGAAATGGACAGCACCTGAGTTAAATATATGAGTGTCACAGCAAAGGGTCTGAATAGTTAGGACCATGTGATATTTCAGTTTTTCTTTTTTAATAAATCTGCAAAAATGTCAACAATTCTGTGTTTTTCTGTCAATATGGAGTGCTGTGTGTACATTAATGAGGAAAAAATGAACTTAAATTATTTTAGCAAATGGCTGCAATATAACAAAGAGTGAAAAATTTAAGGGGGTCTGAATACTTTCCGTACCCACTGTATACCACATTAAGTACACATGTATATATTACCTTTCTCCTTTGGGGTCCTTCAGGCTAATAAAAGTACTTCACACAGATATATACTTAAACAAAGATAAAGTTTACTTTATCAAAAGATAGTAAACAGGTTTATAGATTATATATATCTCTTGTATAGCTTTAAATGACTCTGCAGGGCCCTGCAAGAGTCAATAATGTGTATCATATACAGATTCTACAATAGGCGAATGTCTACTTTCTATGAATAAACAATCTCAAGCTCGCGAGCTCCCCCTAGTGGGCAATATCACCCTGTGTCCCGTCAATGTTAGTTCCAGTCAGGCCTGACTAAGATTTCTATACGAGTTCCTCAATGGTGGGATTCTTCGCTAGCAAAACGTTGGTGCACTTTATAATTGTAATCCAAAGGAGATTAAAGATGTAAGCTAAACTCCCGCAATGCTTTTGGGAGTTAAACTCTCAGTCAGTATAATGCCAACTTTAACTACGCAGTTAACATGCGCTGCGCTATGTCCTAGTGTAGGTGCGGCTCACTATTCGGATGATGGTGGCCCTAAAAAGTCATAGGCCTAACAACCAGTTGTGGATTCTGGGCAGGTGCCCGCTCACCCAAACAGGCCTAGTCCGCCTGACACGATCCGTTGTCGGTACCCCGATCCACGACCTCTCCGCAAGGCAGAGTCTCCGGTCCCTCTCACAGCCGCCGTAGATGTCGGTTGGTGATTGACCCCGGTATCTGAGAAGCGCGAGCTGGTCACACGAAAAGAGATCCCTCTCTGGCTTGATGATCCTCCGCGAAACTACAGGCCCAGGCTTTGGGCCTAGTCGCTCCGGCAGCAGGCCTCACACAGACTTCCTGCTTGATGAGGGCGAAGTCCAGAGAGACCGAGCGTGGCCCCTCCCTTCCTTTATATAACCTCCCCCAGCAGGCTGTGCGGTGGTTGTAATGCATTCTGGGAGTACAGCTGCACTGTGGGTACCATAGTCTATTAGGTATCCATGGCAACGGAGTCTCTCTCTCCCTGTACCATAAGTTCCACACGCATTACTGAACATAAGTAAACAATAGTCTATAAAGTTGTCACTGGAACATAGGAGGAAGTTTGGGGTGTACACACATAACAATAGTCCATAACAGTAGAACCCCGCTACAAAAACATATATAATGTTTGGGGGTTTCAAAAAATTATGATTTTTACATGTAGGAGACAAATGTCAGAATTGGTGTGGCAAGTGGTTAAAGTGGTTGTAAAGGCAGAAGTTTTTTCACCTTACTTACCCTGCAGCCCCTCCTAAATACATTCCTGAGCCTGATCTTGATCCAGCCATATGCAGGAGAGCAGAGGTTTTCTAGGTTCTCTCCCTCCTCTTTGGCTCAGATACAGCTAGGGGAGCCACTGGCTCCTGTTGCTGTCAATCACAGCCAGTAAGAAGGGAGAGAATCTACAAAACCTCTGCTTTCGTGCATATCGCTGGGTCGAGATTGGGCTCAGGGGCATGTGTCTTATGAACACAAAGCAGAGCTTGGAAGTGACCATACATGAGTGACATGTTAGGTATCTATTTACTCAGCGTAATATAATTTTTCACATTATACCAAAAAATTGGGCTAACTTAAGACCCCATTCACACAGGGGCGACTCGTCAGGCGTCTCAGCCGCCTGACGAGTCACGTCCCATTCTGTACAATGGAACCGTTCTAAGCGGAGCGACTGAAGTCGCTCCGACTTAGAAAAAGGTTCCTGTACTACTTCAAGACGACTTCAAGGTGACTTCCATTGACTTCTATACAGAAGTCATTTTGGAAGTCTGCTTTGAAGTCGTCTTGAGATCACCCAGCAAAGTCGTGCCGCCCCTGTGTGAATGGGCTCTTACGGTTTCTGTTTTTTTTAATTCAAAACATTTTACCTAAAAATTGCATTTGTAATACCGCTGCGCAAATATGGTGTGACATAAAATATTGCAATGGTCGACATTTTATTCTCTAGGGTCTCTGCTAAATATATATATATATATATATATATATATATATATATATATATATATATATATATAATTTTTGGGAGTTCTAAGTAATTTTATAGCAAAAAATACGAATTTAAACTTGTAACCAAAAAGTTCCAGAAAAGGCCTGGTCTTAAAGCGGAGTTCCACCCGAAAGCGGAACTTCCGCTTTAAGCACTCCTCGCCCCCTTACATGCCACATCTGGCATGTCATTTTTTTTGGAGGGGAGTGGGGGCTTCGTTTGGAGTGGGACTTCCTGTCCCACTTCCTCCTTCCGCCTATGGGTCGCCTAGGCGACTCCTCCTCTCCACCTAGGCGGCCCCTCCCTCTAGGCGATCAACTGGGAAACGTGACAGGTCCCAGAAGATCGCCTGTCCACTCCGAGAGCACAGCGCGACTCACGCATGCGCAGTGCGTGCTCGGCCGTGAAGCCGAAAGCTGTCACGGCCGGGTGCCCAGAGTGTCAATGGAGGTGCCAGGAGGAGGTGGAGAGGAGCGATGCCCTGGATGGCCGCATCGCTGGACTGTGGAGCAGGTGAGTGTCTGTTTATTAAAAGTCAGCAGATACACTTTTTGTAGCTGCTGACTTTTAATAAACATAAAAAGCCTGGAACTCCCCTAAAGTGGTTAAAGTGGAAGTAAACCCTCCTATCGTTTTCAGCCAAGGAAGCTGCCATCTTGGCCTCTGTTTAAACTTCAACTGCCACGGTGCTGCACATGTGATCTGTTATGACACCAGCCATTGGATGGTTTGACAGTTTGCTTGAGAGCACAACCAATGAGACAGTTAGCATTCCGGCATGCCGGGAATGTAACAGTTTTTTTAAACTGTTACATTGATGGGTTTACTTCCGCTTTAAATCTAAAAAAAACTGGTTGCGACATATGCTTAGAGCCGCTCAATCCCTTATAGCAAGGCATTGATGTTTAACCAATACTCCTTTTATGACAGAGTGGGTATGTGAGATGAATGATACTAAGTGCATTGAAGTGATAATACCCAGAGAGGAAAGGGATTTGGGACTATGGCCTCGTACACACGGCCGAGATTCTCGTCGAAAAAAACATGTCGTTTTTTTCGACGAGATTCTTGGACAAGAAACTTGTCCCGGCCGAGTGTACACACGCTCGATTCAAAGAACCCGCGGTTCTTTGAATGGAGCGTACGCGGTGACGTCATCGACTACGACGAGCATGCGCTCGTCACATTTGATGCCGTCGCCGCCATCTTGGTATACCCTATCTATGCCTAGGAAGGTACCGCGCATGCGTCAAATTCATTTCGAACATGCGCGGGCTTCCGGGAGGACAGGTAAGTGTACACACACACACTTTTCTCGTCGAGAAACATGCCGACGAGAATCTCGACGAGAAAATAGAGAGCAGGTTCTCTATTTTCTCGTCGAGATTCTTGTCGCTTTTCTTGACGAGAAACCATACACACGAACGAATTTCTCGGCAAAAAATCTCTTCCAGCAAGTTTCTTGCTGGCTTTTGCCGAGAAACTCGTTCGTGTGTACGAGGCTTGAGTCTTGGTTTCAATGGAACCACGTTTGGACCTCTGACAACTTTTCTACTTATTTATGATTGGAAATTCTATTCTCAATGTATCTCTGTGCCTTCTGAGATGTTACACTGGCCCGAAGGGGACAACGTTTCCTTTATATAATATTCCCCCCCTCCTCCTTTTTCCCCCATCTTTTCTTCTTCCCTTCTTTCTTCTCCCCTTTTTTTAAACTTTTTTATTTTTATTTTCTTCTTTTTACCCCAACACTAATATTTTTCTCTCTTCGACATCTTACCATGTATATGGTACTGTCATATATTGGAACTATACAGTTCTACCTTACCAAATGGCAGAAGCATGATCACACCATATCTTATACTGATATTTAGATTGTGTATCATTTAAGTAGCAATTTTTCCTTTTTTTTTATACTTTCGCCTCTAGAAAAACACAGTATTGCTAAATAAATATATTATGACTGAACCCGGGATGTTGTTTCATGTTGACAGCAACTAGTAAATGTATGTTTTATTAAACCTTTGATTGTATATCAAGTTACATATACTTTACTCTTTAGGCTGGGTTCACACTAGTGCGACACGACATCTGTCCTACTTTGGATCCGACTTTGCCCTGCGACATGAAGCCGACATATGTCCGACTTTCAATGAACGGGGATCCGACTTGGATCCCCGCCAATATCAGGCACTGTGTTTGGTATGAATCTTGAGGGGGAACTCCAGGCCAAATTTTAAATAAAAAACCGGCATGGGTTCCCCTCCAGAGGCATACCAGGCCCTTGGGTCTGGTCTGGATTTGAAGGGGCGCCCCTACGCCGAAAAAACGGCGTGGGGGGTCCCCCCAAAATCCAAACCAGACCCTTATCCGAGCACACAACCTGGCAGGCCGCAGGGGAAAAGGGGGGGACGAGAGAGCGGCCCCCCCTCCCTCCTGAACCGTACCAGGTCGCATGCCCTCAACATGGGGGGTTTGGTGCTCTGGGGCAGGGGGCGACCTGCGGACCCCCACACCCCAGAGCACCCTGCCCCCATGTTGATGAGGACAGGGCCTCTTCCCGACAACCCTGGCTGTTGGTTGTCGGGGTCTGCGGGCGGGGGGCTTATCGGAATCCGGGAGCCTCCTTTAATAAAGGGGCCCCTGGATCCCGGCCCCCCCACCCTATGTGAATGAGTATGGGGTACATCGTACCCCTACCCATTCACCTGGTGGAAAAAAATTGCAATAAAAAAACCACACAGATTTTTAAAGTATTTTATTGCACAGCTCCGGAGGTCTTCTTCCGACTTCGGGGGTCTCCGGTGTCGTCGCCGCGCTCTCCGGTTCTTTCTTCCGCCGGGCCTCCGCTAACTTCTTTTTAGCTCTTTTGCTAACGGAGGCCTGGACTTCTCCGTCTTCTCGTCCGGCTCTCCGTTGTCCTTCTGCCGGCCCCTCCACTAACTTCTTGGTAGCTCTTTCGCTAGTGAAGGGGTGCGGTCTTCCCGTCGTCGCCGTCGGCGTCTTCTTCCCTCTTCTCCTTCTCGATGTTGACGCGTCGCTTCCTCCCGCTGTAATACTGGCTGTCCGCTCCGCTCCGCATTAATATAGGCTTCTCATGACGTCACAGTCACATGTTCCGGGGCACATGGCCCCGGAGCATGTGACTGTGACGTCATGGGAACATGTGACTGTGACGTCATGAGAAGCCTATATTAATGCGGAGCGGAGCGGACAGCCAGTATTACAGCGGGAGGAAGCGACGCGTCAACATCGAGAAGGAGAAGAGGGAAGAAGACGCCGACGGCGACGACGGGAAGACCATGCCCCTCCACTAGCGAAAGAGCTACCAAGAAGTTAGTGGAGGGGCCGGCAGAAGGACAACGGAGAGCCGGACGAGAAGACGGAGAAGTCCGGGCCTCCGTTAGCAAAAGAGCTAAAAAGAAGTTAGTGGAGGCCCGGCGGAAGAAAGAACCGGAGAGCGGGAGAAGAACCGGAGACCCCCGAAGTCGGAAGAAGACCCCCGGAGCTGTGCAATAAAATTCTTTAAAAAGCTGTGTGGTTTTTTTATTGCAATTTTTTTCCACCAGGTGAATGGGTAGGGGTACGATGTACCCCATACTCATTCACATAGGGTGGGGGGCCGGGATCCAGGGGCCCCTTTATTAAAGGGGGCTCCCGGATTCCGATAAGCCCCCCGCCCGCAGACCCCAACAACCAACGGCCAGGGTTGTCGGGAAGAGGCCCTGTCCTCATCAACATGGGGGCAGGGTGCTCTGGGGTGGGGGGGCCGCAGGTCGCCCCCCTGCCCCAGAGCACCAAACCCCCCATGTTGAGGGCATGCGGCCTGGTACGGTTCAGGAGGGAGGGGGGGCGCTCTCTCGTCCCCCCCTTTTCCCCTGCGGCCTGCCAGGTTGCGTGCTCGGATAAGGGTCTGGTTTGGATTGTTGGGGGGACCCCCACGCCGTTTTTTTGGTGTAGGGGGTTCCCCTTCAAATCCAGACCAGACCCAAGGGCCTGGTATGCCTCTGGAGGGGGAACCCATGCCGGTTTTTTTATTTAAAATTTGGCCTGGAGTTCCCCCTCAAGAGCAGTACAGCACAAGTCGCATGCCAAAGTCAGATCATGCAAGACTGCGGTCCGACTTTGATCCGACTTCAATGATAGTCAATGGGCTGAAGTCGGATCAAAGTCGGACCGAAGTAGTACAGGGAGCATTTTCAAAGTTGGACCGACATGTGTCGGACCAGTTAAGACGGCTCCCATAGGGAAACATTGATTTTCACACGTCATGCGACATGAGCTCCCAATGTCGGAGCGTTTGTCGCCCCAGTGTGAACCAGGCCTTACTCTTTTGTACTATTCCTAATAAGCATATTGTTTGTGTTGAAAAGGTGACTTAAAATCTTAATTAGATTCCTCTGTGAGAGGGTGACAACGCAGCAGCACAATGCGAGACAAGGACAGAGTGTTGTCACTTTGGGGTTGATTTAGTAAAACTAGAGAGTGCAAAATTTGGTGCAGCTCTGCATAAAAACCAATCAGCTTCCAGTTTTTAGCCCTCGTTCACACTAAAGGCGGGCTTGAAATCGTGCGAGTTCAGCTAAATTCGCACGATTTCAAACCCGCATTTCAGTGCGAGTTCGGGGGGTGATTTGAAAGACATCTGTGCGGGTTAATGCACAGATGTCTATTAAAGTCGCCCCCGAACTCGCCAAAAGTAGGGCATGGACTACTTTTGGAAATCGGTGCGGGGTCACACTGATTGGGACAGTGCCATTGCCAGCAATAGGCTGCATGTCAAATCGCTCCCATGTGAACAGGGGTTTATTGTCAAAGCTTAACCACTTAAGGACCGGAAGATTTGCCCCTTAATGACCAGGCCATTATTTGCAATATGGCACTGCGTCGCTTTAACAGACAATTGCGCGGTTGTGCGACATTGTACCCAAACAAAATTCATGTCCTTTTTTCCCACAAATAGAGTATCCTTTTGGTTTTATTTGATCACCTCTTCGGGTTTTTATTTGTCGTGCTTTAAACAAAAAAAGAGCGACAATTTTGAAGAAAAAAAACAATATTTTTAACTTTTTGCTATAATAAATACCGTATTTATCGGCATATAACACACACTTTTTTTCCCCTTAAAATCAGGAGAAAATCGTAGGTGCGTGTTATACGCCTATCCCCGCTGTCTGTGAGGGGAAGAGGAGCGAGCGCCACCAAAATAGGACGAGCCGAGTGTACTGTTTACTTGGCTAGGCTCGGCTCCGTTCGCAGCCATGCCTGGTCCCACCTCCTAGCCTTTACGTCCCGCCATTGGACCGGTGTTGTGTCCATCATAGGAGCCGGGCCAAGGGGAGGGACTGCGAGACGAGCCGAGAGGAGCCGAATACACAGGACATCCGGCTCTGTGTATCTCGGCGGCGCTAAAATTTAAAAGACCATCATGCTGCAATTTTGGGCAAGGCTGCAGATGGACACTGGGGAAGGCTGCAGGTTGACACTGGGCAAGGCTGCAGATGGAGACACTGATAAGTCTGCTTTGTAAGTTTTTTCCTTAAACTTCCCTCCTAAACTTGGGGTGCTTGTTATATGCCGGCGCGTGATATACGCCCATAAATACGGTATCTAAATTAAAATAAATAAAACATTTAAAAAACGAATTTCTTCATCAGTTTAGGCCAATATATATTCTTCTAAATACTTTTGGTAAAAAAAAAATAGCAATAAGCGTATATTGATTGATTTGTGCAAAAGTTATAGCGTCTACAAAATTTTTGACGTTTTTATTTATTGACACTTTTATTTGTTTTTTTTACTAGTAATGGCATTGATCTGCGATTTTTTGTGGGATTGCGGCAGACAGATCGGACACTTTTGACACTTTTTTGAGACCATTGAAATTTATACAGCTAAAAATAGTCACTGATTACTGTATAAATGACACGGGCAGGGAAGGAGTTAACACTAGGGGGTGATCAAGGGGTTAAGTGTGTTCTCTGGGAGGTGTTTCTAACTTTTTGGGGGCTGGGCTGACTGACTAGAGGAGGAGAGAGATCATTGTTCCTAATCACTAGGAACAGACGATCTCTCTCTCCTCACCTGAGAGAACGGGGATCTGTTGTTTACACTGGCAGATCCACGTTCTGCCTGTCTCTGGAGCAATCACGGGTGGCCGGCGGTCATCGAGTCTGCCGGACCAGCTGGCTGGCCACCCTGCTCGCTAATGGGTGTGCGTGCGCGCCCACAAATTGCTGTGTACGCGCCCGACGTACAATGATGGTGATTCACGCAGGGAAGCTAACTAGTTACAGGGTACGTAGAAGTCTACCTTACATACAGGTCCATAGGTAGGTAGTATATTACCAACATGTGCATTTAGGGAAAACATTATATATAGTCCATGTAACAGATTTGTCATCTGCATAGACCCACATAGTAGTAAAGCATCTAGAAAATGTTATAGTACCAAATATATAGGAGGCATCACATCCTGCTATGTTATAAGACTACAATGTCCCAATGGAGGAATTACGGCCAGCGAAACTCCCGCTTTAAAGCTACTTTCCATTACTTCTTCCTCTCCCCCACACACATCAAAATCTGTTCATAATTTTGAAAAGATCCTTCAATGTCTTTAAAGAAATATTGCCTGTGCTGATTTTCCCTATGCTGCAGAAATCCATATGAATAAATCAGCAATTTTCTTATCACAATTCATCATCAAGTGAGATGACAACAATCATCTAAAATTAAATTGGCTGCTTTCTCTGCCTTGGGCCCCATTGACTCGGTGCATATTTTAAAAGCACTGTATTTTAACATTGATATACATGTTTCTCATTTCAATGAGTTTTAAATAGCACTTTGCTGCATTTTGAGTCTTTTTGCATACATGTACAGATTATCAAAATGAACATCAAAACACTGCTTAAAAAAAAGGTGTCAATGTAAATGTACATTGAAATGGAGCATATGCAAAATTTTAATCTGATGATACACTAGTAGAATTTTGTTTAACACTTTTTATTTTAACATTTGTTCAATTGTTCTATCATTAGTGGGGTCAAAGTGACATTCAGTTGGACTGCAGTGACAAGAAAATTTGAAGGAGCATATTTTTATAGAATGCACATATTTCTAACAGTGTATGTGGTTTTTATTCAAGAAAGTATATTAGTACTAAAATTGAATGCTAAAAGCAAACAAAAGCAAACAAAATTTTTAACATATATTTCGTATGAATTTTTGCACAAATTTTCATTAATAAAATTACTAGTATATAAGTAAAGTAAAGTAAAGTGATTCTAAAGTAGAAATGTTTTATTACCTTAATGCATTCTATGCATGTAGCGCTGCCTCCACAGGAGCCGCTAGATTTTAATTATTGGGGAAAACAACTTTGATAGGGTATTGGGATTATGGGATTCCCAACTTGACTTAAAGCGGAGCCCTGGCGATCAAGGTATACCCTTGATGAAGTCACGTTACAGTGACGCAATGCGTCGGGAGGAGCTTAGGTGACATCCACTTCCAGTTTTAAGGCCGTGACCGGAAGTTCCTGTATCTTTGACGTTGTTTTTACTTGTAAGGCGTTTTTTTTGCCTTTTTATTGTCAACTACCGATTTTAATAAATGGACCGATGTGCCTTTTAACTACACTATGGAGATCCTTTTTTCTTGCTTTTAAACCCTTGGATCCGGAGATTAATTTCCCAGGAAATCTGTGGCGAGGTTGGAGGTAGTACTGCAGTGGTGTCCTGTTCAAAACACACCGAGGAGGAAGGAGCATTCACCGCTGGTTGGCCATTATCGTTCAATGCACCATTAGACCCAGTGGGGTCTATTTATAAGGTAAGCGGCCATCACCACAGGGGGAGGATACGAGGAATCTGTCGTTTTTATCTACATATTTTTCAGACTTGGACACCCTTGCCCGTCCCTTTCCTCTGCTCTGTTATTTTTCTCATCCATGAAATTATCCTGTTGTTACAAGGACAGAGTTGCTCCCTGGATGATCAGAGATTTTTTCTGTGGATGCACCAATTATAGCACTTTCTCACATGAACTTGGTTTTAGTTTAGTATATATTTTACCTGAATGGACTTTATATTATTAACCATACACTGTTGTGATGCACGTTATCATTATTATTAATATGAGATTCATTTGCACTAACTTTATTTACATAGCACTTTGTTAAATAGTAATTAGCGCTACTTCAATATACGGTATTTAAAACAATTTCTGGGTACTGGATACACTACAGAAGTCAGCTGCTGTTTACGCCCTCACTATAGCACTTTATTATTAGTATTATATATTCTGTTTGAACGCCTTTGGTAGCGCATTAGTACTTTTGTTTACACATAGTTCTAAAGTTTTCAGATACTACCAGCGCACCTGGCTGCTGTGTCTACCAGCCAAACTGGCTGCTCTGAAGAATGCCCCAGGACAAGGAATTGGGATTTAGCACAACGCTGTCCCTGGAAAGTATGCTACGTCTGACAATCTCTCCTCTTGTATGCCCCTAGGTGTGCTGAGGTACTCAAACTGTTCTTTGTTTCCTACTGCACTGGGCAAGATTTCTGTTCAGCTCTCCAACTGTCCAGATCCTCTCAAGCCAGCCAGAATGTCTTCTGCACAAGACCCAAAGTTAATGGAGATTCCTCTCTCATGCCGTGTACACACGATCGAGTTTCACGGCGGTGAAAACACCGTCGTGAAACCCGACAGGAAAAACGAGGACCGGCTTGGTCCCCTACACATGGCCGTTTTTCACGACATGTTTTCTCTTCTGGAGAGCCTACACACGGTCGTTTTTCTCGTCCAAGAGAAAAAAATGAAATTTTTCCAGACGAGAAAAGTGATCTTGTGTATGCGGCATTAGGCTTCCTCTCCTTCCTTGCCTTAAGGTAGAGCCCCCAGACCTGGGGTCCCCTCCCAGGCCACACGAGAGCAACCTCATCACTCCATCTCCCACCAAACTCCCCTGCTGCTCAGGCTCCACCATATTTAACCACTTGAATACTGTGCACTTTTACCCCCTTCCTGCCCAGAGCAATTTTCAGCTTTCGGTCCTCTCACACTTTGAATGACAATTACACTGTACCCAAACAAATTTTTTTATATATTTTTTTCACACAAATAGAGCTTTCTTTTGGTGGTATTTAATCACCATTTTTTTTTTTATTTATTATGATATAAGCGAAAAAAGGGTGAAAATTGTGAAAAAGAAACACGTTTTTAGTTTCTATTATAAAATTTAGCAAATAATAATTTTTGTTCATAAATTTGGGCCAAAATGTATACTGCTACATATCTTTGGTATTAATAACCCAAAATAGTGTATATTATTTAGTCTGTGTGAACGTTATACAGTCTACAACCTATGGTATCAATCATTGAAAGTTGATCACACCCAATTACACCTGATGAACTGACGACCTATCTCATTTCTTGAGGCCCTGAAATGTCAGGACAGTACAAATACCCCCCAAATGTAGTAAGATGGGGGTGAGTTTTTTTTTTTAAGTTGTAATTTTTTCCCACAATTCTTGAAAAAAATTAAGAAATTATTATTTTTTTTATTATTTTTTTACACAAAATTGTCATATTACCAAAGTTATTTCTTACATGCAGGATAGGCATACTTGCAATTACACCCCAATTTTTTTTTCCTTCTAGATATCACATTTTTGAAGGCTCTAGAGCAGGGATATGCAATTAGCGGACCTCCAGCTGTTGCCAAACTACAAGTCCCATGAGGCATAGCGAGACTCTGACAGCAGCAAGCATGACACCCAGAGGCATGATGGGACTTGTAGTTTTGCAACAGCTGGAGGTCCGCTAATTGCATATCCCTGCTCTAGAGCACAAGGACAAAAATACACCCTGCTACTCCTCCTAATTTTTTTATAGCTCCTATGCACCTGGGACTTTTGGGCATTCAAAAAAAAAAAAAATACCTTTACAATCAAATGGGGCAGAGTATGTACTCTGTTGCCAAGTATTCACACCTCCCTGGTGCCCTTCAGACTATCCTACCAGGCAGGGGAAGTATACAGGGTACCCAGGCAGTGGAAGCAAAAGTACACCATCAATTTTTTTACTCTTGGAATTTGTCCTTTACACTTCTTTGACAGGTCATCATGTGATCAGATTATTCTCCTAGCTTTTTTTCCATTCACTCATTTATTTTAATAGAGCTCTGCATGCTTTGGCGTCCCAGAGCAAGTGAAGAGTAATGCACATTTGTAAAGCTTCCTTTTTCAGAAGAGGGACCAGTAAGGTAATTTCCTTCTCGAAAAGGTTCCCTTTAAACTGGTCTTGATTGCTTCAGAAATTATTCATAGCATTACGTGTTAACCAGGACAGAGAAAACATCCCAACCACAAGAGTAGTTGGGATGGACCGTATGATGAACAAATCCCTGGATGCCCTTCACTTTTTAAATGTAACCTCCTGTACTTCCTTTGCATTTACAAAATTACAACCAACCGGGTTAACGGCAGGGGGACTTCTGCTAATTTGTGAGGAATAATTCATATCAGTTGGTAGTTAAATGCCAAGAATTGCAGTTAAGTTTATGTGCAGACGCATACAAATGATGGATGCTTCAAGACATGAGACGAGGGGGGAGAGATGATCAAAATAGTCATCCAAAGTATAATTTACTGCTGATTATGAAAGATGAGACATTGCCCTTATTAAAGAAGAACTTCAGCCAAATCATCCTTATTAATCCAATGATGTAACAGGAAGCGGGGATTCCCATCCCATTGAAACCTGGATTCCTTTTGAATCCTGTCGAGTAACTAGAGGTCACCCAGGGGAGGCTTCCTAGTTTGAAGGTTTGCCGAGTGCTCTGCTTTGCTAGTAGTAAAATGATAAGTTGCCGGTGCATATTAGGGAATTGTTTTTCCTATTTTTGCCTACTTATTCGTCATACTCAGATTGACTTGTAGCACCCTCCTAGGGTAGACCAGGCTGCTAGGTAAATTTAGTTTGGCTACCCTGTAATCAGTGGAGCAGGGGTTAATTCATTATTTAGGGCTTCTCAGAGTTTCACAGGCTGTTGCTCTGCTACTTACCCCTGTTTTCTGGAGGATTCTAGAATCATAGTGGGAGGAAGGACAGGCCACGCAGCCTGAATATTTATAGCACTCTAGCCAATCCGTGGAGAGGTGTGCCCAGCAGGTGGTCAGAGAGCTCATAAATAGTCTGAGGCCTGAGCAGCAGGGTGCTGTGTTTCTGGGTACAATCGTGCAGGAGGAGACCCCTGTGAGGGGTTTCTGCCCCCTGGTGCAGGATCCTAGAGGAAGTCTTCAGAAGGACACTGTAGCAAAATGCTGAAACTGAGAATATGGTTTGGATCACTTCAGAGGTGACAGCAAAGATTCATTCCAGGAAATGTAGAGACAGAATGTCTACTGATGTCTCAATAAGTAAATTGGGTTAATTGGGGGTCTGAGGTAGCGTTCCATTCATCTATTGTCAGTATGTTAATGACCATCTACTATCTGCTACGGGATGTAATTACACTCCTAGTAATGTGTCTGGCACGGTTTCATTGTTATGGGTAAATATGCAGAGACCAACGTCTCACACATCCCAGGTAATTAAATCGCTGTCATCTGTTAATTGTTGAAGGGAATGCCCCTGTAAAATGAGTTAAGAAAACCCTTGCATGGGAAATGATATAAAAAGCCAGCCTGGGCAAAATAAAGCGTTGATTTACTCCCAGAACTGTGTGTTGTCCAGTTACTGGGGGGGTAACAGGTTGCCTTGGATAAGTCAGTACTTCCTCAGCTTCAAGGATTTCCCAGCGGACATTGGAGCTCCGCAACACTGGTTGGCAGCGGTGGGATTAAAGCCTTGCAGCAAGAGGAAGCAGCGTTCATGCAAATTCGGCTACACGAATGGAAGTGTGAATGGAGACAAACTATGCTGGATTAAAACGAGCGACGTTAAGGGATTTGCTGGAAGCAAGAGGGAAGAGCGCCAGCACTAAAACCAAAGCAGAGCTGATTGCAGAACTGACCGAGGGAGATCGGGCACACAGTATGGCTACAGAAGCCATGGAGACCGAGTTTAACCAAGAAGTGAAACGCAGGCTAGCGTTTTATGGAGAAAACCCCTCCACCGAGCTGGTACAGGCAACGTTAGCCCAAGTGGATGCCTTTATCACGGCAAGAGAAGAAAGGGAGACCCAACTCCGGCTGGCGGAACAGCATGCCTCTGAGAGACTGCTAACGACTACACCGGCACCAGAGACAAAACTAAAAGTACCCCATGATGCCTTTAAAAAGTTTATGGAAGCAGAGGAAGAGATCGATAGCTTCCTGCAAGATTTTGAACGGCAATGCAAGCTGTACCAGGTACCCCAGACAGACTGGGTACGGATCTTAGCTGGTAAGCTGTCAGGCCGTGCAGCAGAAGCCTACAGAGCCGTGCCAGAGGAGGAAATCGCAAGCTATAGCCGGGTAAAGGAAGTTATTTTGGCAAGGTATGCCATCACCCCAGAAGCATACAGGAGACGCTTCCGGGACACAAAGAAACAGGAGAAGGACTCCCACACCGAATGGGCTTGCCGAATGCAGAGGGCAGCCCTAGCTTGGCTGCAAGCCAGTCAGGCAACCACAGCAGACGCGATCACCCAGCTGATTTTACTGGAGCAATTCTTTAATGGACTAAACCCAGAGGTACAGGAGTGGGTAAGGGATCGCAAACCTACCACTCTCTCGGAAGCGGCCAGGCAAGCTGATGAATATCAAGATGCCCGCCGGCCATCACAGACTAGCTTCCGACCAAGCACCAGACCACTGAACCATAACCCAGGGCCCCCAGCTACGCAACGACCCGGGCTAATCCCTAACTCCCCTGCAAATCGATACCTCGGGCGCAAGGGAGTGCAGTGCTATTCATGCAAGCAATTTGGGCACTATCAGAGAGACTGCACTCAGAACCAGGACCAAGCTGCATGGATTCGACCAGGGCCACCCCCTCCAGCACGGGCTGCCGCTCATTGCTATCACACGGAAGCGGCCCCGGTCAACCGAGGAGCAGGAGAATTGGAGGAACACTGGAGTATCCTACACGAGGCTGACCCAGTACAGGCGGCTACCGTCAACAGGCAACACCATCGCCAGTCAGTACAGCTGAACGGGAAGACTGCTCAAGGTCTACGAGATTCCGGCGCCACCCTCACACTGGTCAAACGTCACCTGGTTCCAGAGGCCGACCACACCGGAGTTCCGTAGTTGTGCGGGTTGCAGGGGGAGCAGTACACAGGCTACCCACGGCAAGAGTACACCTGAACTGGGGTGCCGGCTCCGGATTAATTAAGGTGGGGTTGATCCAGGAACTCCCCGCTGATGTCCTGCTGGGGAACGATCTTGGCCAGTTGACTTCTGCTTTTGCATCAGCCCCGGTTACCAATGAGATCTACCCCGTTACCACCCGGTCCCAGGCCCCCACCACGGAAAACAGCGCATCCTCTGAGGCTCGGATGCTTCAATGTTTGGATTGGGCGCGGTATTGAGCCAGGTTGGAGCAGATGGCGGAGAACACCCCGTAGTTTACTTGAGCAGGAAGCTTCTCCCCAGGGAAGTGAGCTACGCCGCCATAGAAAAAGAATGCCTGGCTGTGGTGTGGGCCCTAAAGAAGCTTCAGCCCTACTTGTACGGACAACAGTTCACCCTACTCACAGACCACAACCCATTGGTATGGCTAAATCGAGTGGCAGGGGACAATGCCCGGTTGTTGCGCTGGAGTCTGGCGTTACAACCGTATGACTTTACTATCCACTACCGCCCCGGGAAACAGAACGGCAATGCTGACTGATTATCGCGGCAAACTGAACTGGAAAAGTGATCCGTGAGTACTCCCCGGACATCCCCAAGCCGATCCGTTAAGGATCAGACTGTGTATGCCGGCTTGTGGGTAAGGGGGAGCAGTGTAGCAAAATTCTGAAACTGAGAATATGGTTTGGATCACTTCAGAGGTGACAGCAAAGATTCATTCCAGGAAATGTAGAGACAGAATGTCTACTGATGTCTGAATAAGTAAATTGGGTTAATTGGGGGTCTGAGGTAGCGTTCCATTCATCTATTGTCAGTATGTTAATGACCATCTACTATCTGCTACGGGATGTAATTACACTCCTAGTAATGTGTCTGGCACGGTTTCATTGTTATGGGTAAATATGCAGAGACCAACGTCTCACACATCCCAGGTAATTAAATCGCTGTCATCTGTTAATTGTTGAAGGGAATGCCCCTGTAAAATGAGTTAAGAAAACCCTTGCATGGGAAATGATATAAAAAGCCAGCCTGGGCAAAATAAAGCGTTGATTTACTCCCAGAACTGTGTGTCGTCCAGTTACTGGGGGGGTAACAGGTTGCCTTGGATAAGTCAGTACTTCCTCAGCTTCAAGGATTTCCCAGCGGACTTTGGAGCTCCGCAACAGACACCATGGGCCCAACTAGGCATAGCTGCAGGCCCTTTTTGCACATCCGCATCAAGTTAAGTCTAGAGAAGCTCACTGGAGAGAGGCAGGAGGTAATTGGTGGGAAAAAGTCCAGCTGCCCTATAGTGATGTGAGTCTACATCTCCCTCACTAGATAGAGCCTGGTCGACTCCTGCCGATATCCACCAGGATATCGTCAGGAGGCAACCGACAATCCTGTGAGTAGATGACCCCCAGTGCTTAAGAATAGTTACTGTGTGTAGTTTTTAACTCTGAAAGGAGTTTAAATCACCAACAGCATAAGAGATCCTGTGGGGCATTCATTTTGTACAGTGTAGCCAGAAATTGAGGGGTCCTCAAGTTGTTCAGTTGCAGTTCATATGGGTATCCCATGCTCCCTACCCCTATTCAAGTTCATTGTTCCCAATAAAAGCCCTAAAGGAAACCCTAGATTTTTTTGGAGCCAGTGGAAGAGTGAGTAAAATGCTGTTCGCCTGGCTGTGTGTGCTCTAAGGGGGAAATAGGACCAAAATCACCAGTGGCCCCTTACGGGGTATGCTACAGCCTCTTTTCCCCACAACTCCCTGTTTTCCTGGACAGACCCAGGGAAGATATGTTTCTCTGCTACCCCCCTCCCCAGCAGCTCAGATTGGCCATACCTGATCAGGTAGAGGTAGCTTGACACATGATCTGCAGCCAGGTGGAAGACCCCCACTGTCAGAACTGACTTGTGGTCAGCCAGGCAGAAGCATAATAATAACACCCAGCTTCTACAAAAGACCCATCTACTGTGGGAAGCCTATTCCCCATTGCTACCAGAGTATTCCAGTGGTATGGTCCCAACGCTGTATCCTGGCCTAGGCCAACAAGGCCCAAGCCTAGGGCAGCACTTTGCAGGGGGGCAGCACGGAATGAGTCCCTGCCGACTTGTGCTACACTGTTAGTGTAACGTAAGCTGCTTCTAATTTTGACTGTCCTATCAGCCTGGACCACAAACCTTCCTCACTGTGCTATATGTTTTCTGCTGCACCATTGGCATGGCTATATCTTCTTAGTCCTCTCCATAAAATTATCAGAAATTCTTGCTTAAAGTAGAACTATAGGCAACACTTTTTTTCCATTTTGGATAGAGCAAGGGAGGGTTATGTCAGTTTATTTTTTATCATCTCTGTCCCATTGCAGAGATTTCCCTTCACTTCCTGCCTAACAGGAAGTGAGAGGAAATCTATGGAAATTAAGGGAATCCATTGCCCCCCCCCAGGCCCTAAGAACTAGTGACCCCACTCGAAAAAGGGGTGTGGCCTTGACAGAAAGGGGTGGGTCATATTTAAATTAAAGGGTACACAAGTTTAGTCAGGCCTAGGGCAGCACAAAACCTAAATACACTACTGTATGGTCCCACCTGTGTCCACAGGCTTGAGATCCTTCCAGCTGTTCACCTGTGTTACCAGATCTATCCTGAGAAGGATGCTGTTTATGAGGATAAGTGCAAGTAACTGTTTGTGCTCGGGCATGGTCTAATGAAGAAGCACGCATGCTGCGAACACGTGCCACTCCCTCCACTGCGATTTACAGGAAGTGATGACATCTCCTGCCTACCCAGTGTACCCAAGTCAACCAGGAAGCGCAGGGAGCCACCGCCATAGCCTGGGACAGCACAAGAGGCTTAGGGCCCAGTGGGACTGGATCAGACAAAGTGGATATTGGGGTTTAATATGTGCTTTTTAACAATAACAATGTCAGTCGCCGATTTTTAATACATTAAACTGCTGGTCTTTTTAAGATACACTTAGGCCTGGTTCACACCTATGCATTTTTTAGTGCACTTTCAGTTTTGCAGAAACACACTACAGCCCATTTACCTTGGTTTCCTATGGATGTAGTTCATATCTTTCCGTTTTATGGAAAGGGCCAGAGACTTTTTCTGGTTTTTAGTTACAAAGACTTCAATGGATCAAAAAAGTGTATTGAAAAATGCAAAAAGCACCTGGAATATGAAAAACTACAACCTGCATAGGTGTGAACCAGGCTTAAGATGGCACTGCGTTCCTTTCTTCCTTTTGTCTTTCACATGCAGAGCTGCTTCTAGCTCACATTAGCTGCCACTGGGTCAAGCTACTATACTTGGACTGATATCCAGGACTTGTGTTGCCAGCATATTGGAGACTTTGTTTTTGGCTCTCTTTTCTTAGTGCACCAATAACCCTTTTCCCACAATTAAAAACCATGGGATTTTGAATTTTGAGCGTTTTGAAGCTGGGATGGGATTTTGGATTTTGAGCGTTTTGAAGCTGGAAGCTACAAAACGCTCAGGTGTGACAGGGCCTTTATATCTTCCCAGTATCTGCCATATAACAGGGGCAGGTTTTATATAAATTAATTGGTTTGGAAATTAATTGAAAACTTCAAAATTATTAATCTAGTGTGAAAACCTTGTAAAGTGTGTAGCGGGTATCAATATTTAGGAGGAGTGTTTGGGCGGTAATATGGCCCAGATGCAACAATTACGAGGGTTTTATGGTTGTTTTGTTCGTGGAAGATATCAATGGTGTCCAGTTCCCTGCGGCCACCGGGTTGGCGCTGTCGCCTTGGGCTGGGGTTGAACCACCATTGTAGGGCTGTGCCCTTTTTGTCCTCTCGCGGCAGCAGTGCTGCAGGGCGGGGAACCCGCTGTGCTTGCTCGGAGAGGGTATAAAGGGGGCCGACATCTTGCGCACAAGGAGTCCGAGCACCAGGCACCTTCAGCCTGGGGCTGCTGTCCGTCCGTCCGTGTCCAGGTGCCCTTGGCCTGGGCACGTGGAGTCGAGTTCCATCCCAGGCACCTTAAGCCTGGGTTGAGGTACTTTGCAAGAAGGCCTGGGGCTCAGTACCTTCCACTGGGTCCCGCGAGGGAGGAGGTATTCTTACGGTGCCCCCGGAATTGGGTGCCTGAATCCAGGGCGTAAGGGACCAGAGATGTGACCCTCCCGAAAAGCTGGTACAGCATAATGCCGGTGACGGTGTGGGCCTCTGAAGACCGTCCGGATGGATGTCTTTCCCTGACAGGGG
This sequence comes from Rana muscosa, assembly GCA_029206835.1. Lineage (NCBI taxonomy): Eukaryota > Metazoa > Chordata > Amphibia > Anura > Ranidae > Rana > Rana muscosa. Next base: position 232,338,011 of record CM055125.1, on the reverse strand, counting down.
CCATTTATCCTGACCGAGGTATTCTATGTTCTTGTGGTCAGTGGCGGGGATCCAACTGAACCAGGTCGGTGGCAGAGACCTATCATCAAGGTCTGTGGCAGAGGCCTCTACTTTCACCAAGGTTTGTGGCAGAAACCAAATTCACGGTCGGTGGCAGCGACTGTGCGCCAAGCCTGTTTGCACTATATGGAACAGGAGAGAACTTTAATTCTTGATTGTGCCTGGACCTTCTCCTTCCCACACCTGTCTGTTCTTCAAAGTTCAACCAGTCTACTATTTGTTGCTCTAACAGAATAAATAAGTGTTGGACTTTATTTGGTGTGGAACTCAAGTTACTGGGAGCTAAGTGCCCCTGCCTGTGACAGTGGCAATCATCCTCCACAAGAGAAGCTGAAGCTCCGGACGTGGACACAGACCCGAAGGTAAAAGGTTTAGCTCACACCTCTGCATAATACACATCAGAGAGCACGAGCTGGTGGTGCGTCCCCCCCATTCTTCTCCCTGGTACCCCTAGACGAGTCAGCCAGTCGCAAAGAGGGAGAAGTGGGAAAAGCGGGTGCCGCTACAAGTGTATATTGAAAAAAATATTATAGATGCAGCTTGAATGGAAATGGCAAGAATTCTCCATGTTTATTATATCACAATGTAACAAGGTTATAGAATTAGAATGTAATGGAAAGACAACCTGTCTGCAATGTCCAGGCTTCCCACAGGTAATTGATGCAGGAGCTGTGTGCTCCCCTGCGAGGATTATCGGATATGTGTATTGATCGATGCATTCAACATACAGGATGTGTTAATGAAGGGCATTCTGGGAAGATGCTCCAGGAGGACTCTCTGATGCATGTGTGTTTTTGATGTAAAGTGGTTTCATGTAGTCAGGCTTGAGTCATTAGTGCACATGTCCAGCCACCCAGTTTGGTTATAAATGCGCTGCCCTTTCAGAATCCCAGCGCCTAACAAATATAAGTCATGAATAAATGAATGTGGTAATTGCTGTACACACTCTACAAAATCTTTTCATGATTTCCTCTGGGATCTGTCCCATTCAGTAAGGTGATATGCAAAGTCATGCAGTAGCTCACATCAATCAATCATAATGCATCTTCCACTGAGCTGTTTTCAGGAAACTGATATCTGGTTGGTAGATTCCGTATAGACTAGTAAACTTTGGAATTGCTGTTTTCACTGACTTAACTTCCTCTTATAGAGTCCCTTTACACTTTTACAGGGGACCGGTATGCTGCATATTCAGGACAAATGAACAGGTCTGCAGGCCCCTTAGCTGCTGGGGTATACCTTCATGGTGATCCCTGCCCACTCGGTTTGTCTGTCTCTGTTTGCCAACTTCCAGGTATGTGAGAACCTTCCTTTCACAAAGTGGCCAAAAACCAAGACAAGTCATATGCGGGGATGACGGACAAGGAGAAGAAGGAATGAAAGATAACTGCCAGCAGCAAAGGAGGTCTATTATGAGTAAAGTGAAAGGGCAAGTGCACTTTGAAGGCATTGATAGAAATCAATATTCTTCCATTTGAAAATAGTTGTGTGAAGGGATCAGTGTCACCCAGCGTAACATTGGTCATATTATAAATACAGCTAATGTTACCACAATCAGCAATGACCACTGCAGCTAAGATCATTTGCAGCAATTTTCAGTGCGTAGGAACACTGTGATTAGGACATCTGATTGTATTATTTTTCTGACACATCTCCATAGAGTCAGGAGTGTTTTCCAAATTTCCCCTTCGACTCGAGTTACGCCTCAGAGCTGAGATTGTGTTTGCAGTTCATCAAAGTGCCAAGAACTACAGAAGATATTCATGTTATGGAAAATGTAAACCTTATGTCCAATCAACATTCTAATCCTGTACATAACCAGGAGCATTCTTCTTAAAGGAAACCTGGGAAGTACAATGGCTGCCATTGTTGATCTCTTTCTAAAACCATTATTGGTCTGCCTGTCATACTGAGTACTGAGTTCTGCTGTTTGCTTGTCCTGTGTTAGTGACTTAAGCCGAGTATAGACCTTCAGTTTTTTTAGTTTAACATGCAGGTTGAATGAAAAAAAAAAAAAGACAGATCTTCTATTGTATTCTGACGGTGAGCCCACTCCTTCCCCTGCCAGAATACACAGATCAGGGCTGCAGTTATTGGCTGCAAGCACTGATTGAATGTCATCTTTTGTTTAACAGACAGCAGTTACAAGCACCCAAATTCTGTGCCACATTGCACATAGATGCACGTAGTTGTGGAGCAGCCCCAGTCAGTTGAATGGGTTGAGTTCATCCCATTCTGCCGAAAGCAATAGGGGGATAAATTATGCTGTGCTGCAATGCACAGCATTGAGGTTAAGGAATATATACACCCCCAACAATTGCCTTTGCAGCTTAAAGAGGAGCTCCTTCAAAAAAAGTTATAACAACGGCGGGCAGTTCGAAAGTGGTTAAAGCCCAATTGAAATTTTAGTTTAACAGGGGGGCATGTCAGACTTTTGCAGAAAGACCTCTGCTTCCCCACAGAAAGCAAGGGTCTGTCTTTACAGAATTCTGGCAGTGGACAAGCTTTTTTTTTTTTTATCAAATCATCTTTTTATTTCTTTTATATACAAACAAGAAAAACAACAGATACAACATACAACACAAGTCTGCATTGAGAGAAAAAAAAAAAAAAGGAAACACAAATCCCAACCCCCTCGCCCCAGGCCCCCATGGTATCCCCCCCCCCCCCATTGCTCACACATTTATCCTCTCCTCTCTCGTCGTACCTCCAAAATATTAAACCACTTTCTCCAGATTTTTTCAAATTTCCCTAAACAACCTCTGTGTAAGAAAGTATACTTTTCCTTAATTAAAGTTTCCCTTACTTGTATTTTCCATTCTGCTACAGTAGGTGGATATGGCGATAGCCACTTTTGTGCAACGAGCTTACGAGCCTGGAATAGACTTCAATTTATTGAAACAATATACTCCCCTGGGATTCTTGATTTATCCAGTATACCCAGAAGACATCCCCCAGGCTCCATAAGCATCCCGCTCTCAAATACACTATTAATCATGGATACCACCCCAGACCAATAACGGTGGAGTTTAGGGCATCTCCATAGCATGTGTATTAGATTGGCTGCTCTCCCTTTACATCTAGGACATTGGTCTGTATCTCTGCATTTCCATTTAAATAATTTCTCTGGTGTGTAATGTGCCCTATGTAGGATAAATAATTGTGTTAAATTTTGTGTTGGAGATAAAGAGGCCTGAGGTATGGCCGATAGTGCCTGTGCCCACTGTTCATCTGAAATTTACCCTATATCGCCCGACCAGGCTGATCTTGCTGGTATATCCACAGTTTTTTTTTAATTTATCAAATAATATATCATATAATTGTGATATCAGACCCTTTTTTCCCTATCTTATCCAGCAAGGCTTTTACCAATGACTTATTGAACTTCAATTCATGCGAACGACCCTGTGTTTTTAAAGCATGCCTGAGCTGAAGAAATTGGAAAAATCTTTGATTTGGAATATTATATTCTTTTCTTAATTCACTAAAGGTTTTCATCACGTCTTCCTGAAATAGCTGTGTCATATACCTTAGTCCCTTCTGCCTCCAAATCTCCAACTCTTCCAATTTCCCCAGTTCCACATAACTACTATTATTTCAGATTGGAGTGTATGAAGTAAATCCCTTTACTTCGGTAATTTTCCTCATTTCCTGCCATACCATGTCGAATAATTTACCCGTATGGAATCCTTTATCGCACAGTTTATTTCTCGATTCTAATAAAGAAATCAGTGGACATACTTCGTAAACTGATAGTAGCAGATTCTGTATAGGATCAGAGTCTGATACTATTGTCCATCCCCAGAAGTGTTGTAATTGTGAGGCTAAAAAATAATTTTTGGGATGGGGGATCGCCAGACCTCCCTCTTCTTTGGTTAACATTAATGTTTTTCATTTTATACTTGGTTGCTTTTTCCTCCAAATCAACTCTCTGAAGAGAGATTCTATTTTTCTAAACCAAAATGCTGTGATCCATATGGTGAATTATTAAACACATAAAGTAATTGCGGAGCCCAAATCATTTTGATAAGATTTGCTCTTCCTATCACCGTCAGAGGTAACTTACACCAACTTCGGCATTTGTCTTTAAATTTTTCTAATAGTGGTTTCAAATTCAAGTTAATATAGTCTTTTACATCCCGAGAAATCTCTATCCCCAGATATCTCACTGTATCCTTAATTTGGATTTTAGAGGCTTGATTTAATAATGGTGTTTTTAACTCATCTAATGGTAGTAGTATGGATTTATCTCAGTTAATCTGGAAGCTCAAAAATAGCCCAAAAATGGAAATAAGGCTCATAAGTTCCGATAATAAATTTGAGGTATCCCCCAGGAAATTAAGAGTGTCATCTGCATAAAGGGCTACTTTATCCTCTCCTCCTGCCCGACAAAACCCAACTATTTTTGTTGATTGTCTAATGGCAAGGGCATGAGTTTCCACTGCTTGGACAGGCTTTTTACACAGGCTGTACGACTACATCTCTTGGATTGATGTACCTGGAATGTATTTATCTGACTTAAACATAAAGTTCAATTGGGTATAAAGGTGGAGATGTAGACCAGTCAGAAAAAAATGCATAGTAAATGCATGTGTGCTGTACAGGCACCTAGTCTATTTTAAGTTTTCTATTGCTGGCTCTTATCCTACAAAATATCAAACCAGTCAGCGAGTAGCATACAATTTGCCACAGCAGGCAGCGTGAAATACCCCACCATCATTTTCTTATTGTGGAGAAGTATCTTTCCAATTTTCTGAGGAATTCTGCCAACTGGTGGGGGCCCTAAAACCTTGCATTCTAATCTGAAAAAAATCCACCCCTCCCACTTCCTACACCTAACTCTTGACCATGTAGTCATTATAAAAAAGTGTATTTGAAAAAAAAAAATATTGTAAGACTGCTGCGCAAATATGGTGTGACATAAAGTATTGACAAAATTTTGAGTATAGCCTCAAGTAGAACTAATTAGTAATAAAATAGACAAGTACCATCATCCAAAATAGCATGAAGAACAGTTGGGCCAGGTGAAGATATGGTGGCGGCTGCTAGTACCGCCTAAACCAAAAAAATCACCTAGAAAGAGGGGGTATTTGGTGGACTTTCTCGGTACTAATAAGAGAACACAAAAATTGTCGTAAAAAATTATTTATTAATCATAAAACTATACAAAGTTTAAAACACATGAGCCAGACCCCACATTCAAAACAGCAGTTGTTACTAACAGGTAACCCCGTAGGGTGTCTGTTGCAGCGGAGAATGGCCAGAGAACCTTCTCTGGCCATTCTACACTGCAACAGATACCCTGTGGGGTCTGGCTCATGTGTTTTTAATTTTGTATAGTTTTATGTGTAATAAATAATTTTTTATGACAGTTTTTGTGTTCTATTTTTTATTTATTTTTCCATCATTTTTATTGTTTTCTGGGTAAATTTGTACAAGCAAAAAGTTGTCATACAGAATGTGTCAAACGAAACTTATATTGGAAGAATGGTAAATATAGTATGTGCGTTTCATCTGATAATAATTTGTACTCTTATGCCGTGTACACACGATCGGTTTTACAGATGAAAACAATCCGATGGACTTTTCTCATCGGACAAACCGATCGTGTATGCGCCCCATCTGTCTTTTTTCCATCGGTGAGAAAAAATAGAACATGTTTTAAATTTATCCGATGGGAAAAAAAAGATAGCAAATTCCGATCGTCTGTGGGGAACTCCATCGGACAAAAAACCCACGCATGCTCAGAATCAAGTCGACGCATGCTCAGAAGCATAGAACTTAATTTTTCTTGGCTCGGCTGAGTGTTTTACGTCACGGCGTTTGGGACGATTGGTTTTTTGACTGATGGTGTGTAGGCAAGACTGATGGAAGTCAGCTTCATCGGATTTCCGATGGAAAAATCCATAAGAAATTCGATCGTGTGTACAGGGCTTTAGCGTAATAGTAATTGTTAAGCTTGGATGAACAGTTTAACATTTTAACAATTTCTAGATTCCTTGTTAAAAACACATTCTAACTGAGTAACTTTTATAGTATAATAAAATAAGATGAAAATAAGAATAAAATAAAAAACAAAAATATAAAAATAAAGAACAAAATATAAAAATAAAGAATAAAATATAAAAATAAAAGAGGGAAGGAAAAGTAATGGCTGAAACTGATGTACATATGTGTAAGATAAAAAAATATTTCAGTAGAGCAGCTATGTGGAGCAATTAAATAGTTTCCAAAAGGGATTTGCAGAGGGCTAAGGGCATGTTGTAAATAATTTATCTCAGCTCCAACCTGTCCAGTGAATTAGAAAGAAAGGCTTTATTACACCACTTAGAGTATTTAAACGTTGTCATAATTTGTTATTGATCTTTCCATGAATGCTTGCTATCTTTTAAAAAAGTGTTTTTTTGAGTTGAAAGAATGGTTTGATATGTCCAATTTTTCAATATATAGAAGCATTTTCAGATCTTTTTTCACTATTGAGAGTGATGGTGGGGTAGGGACATCCAGGATTTTAGGATGGCTTTACGTGCTGTCAGCAGACATAGCCATGTCCAAGTTGTAATTTAGGGTTTGTGACTGGGGTTAGTGTATTCCGGAATGTCATTGTGACCAATAAGACATTACATCGGATGTTTAGCTATCTGTGTTGAAGTGATGCTAAAGATATAATTGAGGATTCGGTCTCATAATGTTGATATCTCAGGTCATCAGTGTTAATTTTGTCGACTAAAACATTTTCGTAGACTAAATGAATACTATTTTAGTCGACTAAGATACGACTAAAACGAAAACAATTGTGATGACTAAAATAGGTCTAAAACTAAAATTTTAGTCAAAAGAGTATGACCAAAACTCAATTTAAATTTGACATCAAAATTAACACTGGTCTGTAGTGCATGTTCAATCCTAATACCATAAAAAATAACATATTTGATGTTTCACTCCAGCAGTATATAATGAGTTTGGAAATATTAGAGAAATGCTTAAATAATACATTCCAACTTAACTACACCTATTAGATTTTAGACGACTAAAATGAGTTTAAAGCCCCATACACACGGTCAGACTTCCATCAGACTTTTCTGTGTTTTAATAATAATAATAATATATTTAATATTTAATAAGGACACTTACCTGTCCTACTCGCTCGTGATGCCGGTCCCCCGACGGCGATCGATCGCTGCTGGCAGGTCCCGGCTCCTCCATCCTGACTAAGGGAAACAGGCAGTGAAGCCTTACGGCTTCACTGCCCGTTTCCTACTGCGCATGCGCCACTCGGACGGCGCTTCGTGAATGGGCGGCTGCTCTCTGGGATACACACAGTTCCCAGAAGGCAGCGCGCCCCATTCACAAGAAGAGGAAAACTGAAGTTCTCAATCCGAGGATAAGGAAGAGGCACATTAGAGGCAGATTAGGGGACTTCCGCATAGCAACGGGCATTTCGGGTGAGTATAAAAAAAAAATGTTTCAATTAATTTTTTTCTTTTTTTTTTAATGAATTTTAGTGTAAAAAAAATTTCAGGGTGGACCTCCGCTTTAACATCTTTTCTCGGGTGCTCTGACATGTATTTAGAAAAAGATCATTATTTTATGGAAAGCTTTGGGGTTCTTAAGGGGAAAAGGCTCAGAGATATTTGCAGGCTGAGGAGTGTGGAACCACCTAGTTTATAAAGTCCATATATGTCTTAATACGATCATTCAATAATCAAATCATTTTGGTTTTCTGACTGGTTGAATGAAAAAAATATATCTTAGAGATTAAATTCTTAATGTGTTAGTGAATCAATGGTGGCTGATTTATTTCTTGTTTGAATACTGTTGCTTTGGGCAAACTCTGTTATAAGTTTTATAGGGAGGACAAAATTAGAAAAACAGAGAATTGACTTTATTTTGTTCATGGATCAATAAGGAGATATTGCAGGCACTGTAACATCAGTCGCAACAATTGTTTTTTTTTTTTACTTTGTATGGAGAATTAACTGTGACCCCATACAGAGAAATTGAGAGAGACACTTCAGGCTCTGGTAGGTTCTTACAGTATATATGCTGACAGACAACTGTTTGGAGTGCAGGCAGGGAAAGAGCTCGTCTCAGCTCCACAAAAGTCAATGAAGAAGGAAAAGACATCCCAGGAGCCACACATCACACAAAACCCTCATGTAAAAAGCGGAAGCAGCATTAGTCCAGACTCCAAGTCATGCCCCTGACATGTTTCGCTCCTCCTTTGGGACTTAATCATGGGAATTCCCACGATTAACAGTGTAATGCCAAGAGACCCCACAATCATGGGCGTCCGCTGAACTTTTTTCAGGGGGGAGCATCATTTTAACCACCTCGCGCCGACCGTACGACTATATACGGCCGCGAGGTGGCTCTACAAATCCGGGAGGCCGTCTTTTTACGGCCTCCGCTTCTTTGGCCACTGGGGGGCGCGCGCGCGCGCCCGGCGTGTCACTGTAATGCCGATGCGCATGCCTGGCGGCCGCGATGTCCGCCAGGCACCCGCGATCGGCGGTTACACAGACAAGGACATGGATCTGTGTGTGTAAACACACAGATCCATGTCCTGTCAGGGAGAGAGGAGACCGATGCTGTGTCCCTTGTACATAGGGACACAGATCGGTCTCCTCCCGCAGTCGGTCCCCTCCCCCCACAGTAAGAATCACCAATAGGGAATACATTTAACCCCTTCCTCGCCCCCTAGTGTTAACCCCTTCCCTGCCAGTCACATTTATACAGTAATCAGTGCATATTTATAGCACTGTTCGCTGTATAAATGTGAATGGTCCCAAAAATGTGTCAAAAGTGGCCGATGTGTCCGCCATAATGTCGCAGTCACGAAAAAATCACTGATCGCCGCCATTACTAATAAAAAATTCTTTTTTTATAAAAATGCCATAAATCTATCCCCTATTTTGTAAACGCTATAACTTTTGCGCAAACCAATCAATAAACGCCGATTGCGATTTTTTTTACGAAAAATATGTAGAAGAATACGTATCGGCCTAAATTGAGGAAAAAAATATATTTTTTAAAAAAGAATTGGGATATTTATTATAGCAAAAATCTAAAAATATTGTGTTTTTTCAAAATTGTCGCTATTTCTTTGTTTGTAGCGCAAAAAATAAAAAACGCAGAGGTGATCAAATACCACCAAAAGAAAGCTCTATTTGTGGGAAAAAAAGGACGTCAATTTTTTTTGGGAGCCACGTCGCACGACCGCGCAATTGTCATTCAAAGCGTGACAGTGCCGAAAGCTGAAATTTCGCCTGGGCAGGAAGGGGGTTTATGTGCCCAGTAAGGAAGTGGTTAAGGTCATCCATGCATCTTTGGGGCAGTGGAGCAGCGCTGTATACACCACTCCCCCACCGCCCCTGCCCATTGAAATAAATGGACACCGCTGCTTCGGCTTCGGCAGCGGCGATACACAGTTGCATGTAACCCTGTCTTCAACCGCTAGCTGGGGTTAAAAGCACCCCACTAGTGTCCGAATAGTGCCACTAAAACGATGGTAAAGCGCCGCTAAAACTAGCAGCGCTTTACCGATAACGCGGCCAGCTGGCAGTGTGAAATAGCTCTTGAGGATAATTCAGCTTCACTCCATGTCCATATAAATATAGCCTAGAGAATGTACATCTTTCTATGTTGCAATGTATTGCAATACACCTGTTGTGGCCATATTTTGATCTTTATGAAAACAGCCTATACTGTATAGGTTGTTTTCATCAAGATCAAAATATGGCCGCCCACAACACAGATGTATTGCAATACATTGCAATACAAAAAGATGTACACAGTGGTGTCGTGGCACAGGCACTGCTGTTACCTGTAGTTCTTCAGCGATAGGCCCAGGGCAGGCACTGGCAGCGTATTCTCTCTTGTCTCGGCCACTGCACGCCACGCACCTGTGGGAGAAGCCGTGCCGGCCGGATCGGCATAGACACAACATATATTTACACAGGCAGAGGCAGGCTGAGGCAGCAGCCAATCACGGAACAGCCGGGTCACGGTGATGTTAAGCAGAGGCCCGAGCGGCAGCGCCAATCCAATGCTCGGGCCGCGGGTGAGGAGGGAGGGACGGATGTGTAGTCGGAAAAGACTGAGAGCAGCCCCAGCCCCCAGGCCAGCAGCAGACTTAGAAAAAAGAGTCCACGGCTGCCGCGTAGGCGGCCGCAGCGGCCATTGCAACACAGGGGGCAAGTGTCTTCACTCTGACTTCAACACTCTTACGATTCCAGGGGGGGGCAATTGACCCCCCTTGCCCTATGGAGCGGACGCCCATGCCCACAATAAAGACATAAGTTCTCCAAACATCTTATCTCTTTCTCTTGAGGAGAAATGGGTCTCTTTATAGCATCAACCTGCATAGGCTTGGGAGTGTTAGAATCCGGAGTAACTTTTGGATCCTTCTGAACAAACTGACTAGCAGAGAAACGCTTGCCACCAGTACTTCAAAACATTCCCAGTCTCTCCTTCCTCCACTCTGTAAGCCTCTGATCAATTTGGATACATAATTGGATGAAAGCCTCAAGATCATTAGGAGTCTCTACTCTGCTGAGCTTATCTGTTACCTGTTCAGAGAGCCCATGGCGAAACTGACACTTTTGCGCTGCTGGGTTCCAAGTGGTATCTGAGATCCAACACTGGAATTCAGCTGTGTACTGAGCAACAAAGTGTCTACCCTGCTGCAAACTATACAACTTTGTTTCTGCAGTAGTGCAGTAGTTAGGATCATCAAAAACTCCTAGAGGTCACAAAAGTCCCAAAATTATTCAGAGTAGTGCTGTCTTCTGTTGGGGAGGTCCAAGCTAGGGCTTCCTCAGTTAGAAGGTTGATAACATATACTGCAATACCTTTTTTTTCTTAGAAATAAATGCAGAGGGTTGCAGTTTGAAACATATGTGACACTGATTAAGGAACCCTCTGTAATGGTGGCGGTCTCCATTGAACTTGAGTGGTAGAGGCATTCGTTAGCATCATCTCAGGAACATAACTGTAAGTCAAGCAATTGTTTTTTGCAGAGCATGTATTTCTTGCTGTTGCCCTTTCACCACACTTTCCAGTTCGCAAATTTTTCTTGGTAGGTAGCACTGAACTCCTGCAGCTCTACAGTTTTCCTACCTGAAAGTAGACCCTGCAGTTGCTATAGCGGCCTCAATGTTTGGGACAGATTATTCTGTCACTTTCTAACAAATGACATGGAGAAAGCGTTCGATAGAAAGACATGGGATTATATGCATCTTGCCTTATGAGGTCTTGGCTGACGCCCAAGAATGTTGTGGCGTATAGGCTTGTTATATTCAAACTATACAGCCTGGGTAAAGGTCAACGGCCACCTATCAGACACCTTTTCCATCTACAATGGGACGTGGCAGGGATGCCCTTTGTCCCTGTTATTATTTGTCATTACGCAGGAACTGTTTCTCCGCATGATACAATAAGATCCTAATATCTGTGGCCTCCTAACTCCTCAAAAAGAATTGAAAGTATCAACATATGCAGACTACTTGCTTTTTTCCCTGACCCAACCTCTGACCTCTCTTCCCAATCTCCTTAACCACTTAAGACCCGGACCATTTTGTAGCTAAAAGACCGGGCCACTTTTTGCGATTCGGCACTGCGTCGGCTTAACTGACAATTGCGCGGTCGTGCGACGTGGCTCCCAAACAAAATTGGCGTCCTTTTTTCCCACATATAGAGCTTTCTTTTGGTGGTATTTGATCACCTCTGCTGTTTTCATTTTTAGCGCTATAAACAAAAATAGAGCGACAATTTTGAAAAAAATGCAATATTTTTTTACTTTTTGCTATAATAAATATCCCCAAAAAATATATAAAAAAACAATTTTTTTCGTCAGTTTAAGCCGATACGTATTCTTCTATATATTTTTGGTATAAAAAAAAAATCTCAATAAGCGTTTATTGATTGGTTTGCGCCAAAGTTATAGCGTCTACAAAATAGGGGATAGTTTTATGCCATTTTTATTAATATTTTTTTATAGTAATGGCGGCGATCAGCGATTTTTATCGTGACTGCGACATTATGGCGGACACATCGGACACTTTTGACACTATTTTGGGACCATTGTCATTTTTACAGCGATTAGTGCTTTAAAAATGCACTGTTACTGTGAAAATGACACTGGAAGTGAAGAGGTTAACCTGTAGGGGACGCTGAAGGGGTTAAGTGTGACCTAATGTGTGATTCTTATTGTGTGGGGGCGTGGCTTGGCGTGTGACGTCACTGATCGTCGTTCCCTATGACAGGGAACAGATGAGCAGTGACAGTCCTACTAGGAAGCACAGAGAGAGGTTTGTTTACACTTACCTCTCCCCGATCTTCAGCACTGTGACCCGATCCCGGGACACCAGCGGCGATCAGGTCCGCGGGTCCCACGGACGTGGTCACGGAGCTCAGGACCGGGTCGCGAGCGCGCCATTCTGCTGACGTATATGTACAGGCGGCAGTCCTTAAGTGGTTAAAGCATTGGAGTTTCAGACTATTACAAATTTCTAAATTATTCCGAATCGTCTGTCCTAAATATTACCTTGCCCCCAGACACTGCGGCTCAATATAAACATAACATTCTCTTCCAGTGGTCTCTGCGTTATATTAACTATCTGGGGATACACTTACCGTTTACACTTTCTGACCTCTACCTGCTCAATTTGCCAAACTAGCTAATGCCATATACACCGACATACATTCCTGCGGCAGAACACAAATTTCCTGGTTTGGGTGTGCATCCATAGTCAAAAGGAACATATTACCCTGCCTGTTGTACCTATTTCAAACCATACCAACCTTATTTACCAATCACTTTTTTACTATGCTCCAACAAAAACTAAGAACATTTCTCTGAAATAACAAGAGCCCCAGAGTGAAATATGGCATGCTCACGCTCCCTAAAATGGCCAGTCACCATGGCGGATAACAGGGGCTTACCCAAGGTGCGGAGTCTAAGCACTATTAGTCTTCACCAGAGTGAATGGGTTTTGCTGTGTCTTACTACCATGTCGCTGCTCTCAGGATTGCCCCACCAGGAAATGAGCAAGCCAGGGTCCAGTAGCAGATATAGCAGATAGGGATCAAGCAGAAGCGTAGTCAAAAAACAAGCCAAAGGTTGATAACGAGTGGCAGCAAAGATATGGATGGCAACAGAAGTGTCAGGAACTATGAATCAGACGGAGACAGAAATGCAGTAAAAATCACACCATTTAATATAGTGGTAAAAATGGTACAAATAGTAAACGTAGTCAAAACAAAATAGATAGAAAGATATCTTGCGAGCTACCATTAGAGATGACCAACCTAAATTACAACTAAAATCAAACGTAGTGTTAAATGATGTAAATAGAAATAAAATTGTGAACCACTACACAGCCGCTTAGCATTAATCACTCTCCCATAATCTGTGTAAAAAGGACCGTAGTTAAAAAATCAAAAAATGCAGCGCTACGTGATACTAACCTCACTAATATAAATACCAAGAACTGTTGCCATGAACAATTACATAAAGAGTGCACGTTGAGAAAAAAAATATACCTAAAATAAAATAAAATAAAAAAACTTTGTTTCCTTGTCAAAGTATTTTATTGATTGAATAAGCAAGTAAATTACAATACAGTTGTAATAAATATTACAATGAGCCATACGTGTTTAACAGAAATTGTAAAACTCTAAGGTCCAACAGTAAACTACAGATTGGTAGGTTATTTAACTACTATAGAAAAAGAAAAAGTACATTAGTTAATAAAATCTAACTGCGGTGGAAATTATGCTACCGTAAGAGGTAATAGCTTGGACCAGAACTATTAAAACCATTAAGTAGTATAATACTTTTTTACTCTTTAGAAAATAAGGAAAAAAATAAGATAATACTAAAAATAAATTAATAAAAAAAGGGGGGGGGGAAAGGGGGGCACACAGCAGAGAGTCACAAGGAAAAGTAGGAAAGAGTAGTAGGAGAGATAGAGAAGAGAGTACAGGAGTTCACTGGATTGGCACGAGTAACATGGCTTTTTGTCTGAGGACGTAAAAAGAGCATTATGATCTTCACAGTAAAGAGTAGGGTAACAGCTAGGTTCTAAGAGTTTGGGTTTGGGTTTGTAGGTCACTTTTATCTGGGTAGGGTTGTCAGCTACCATGGCATGAGAATTCTGTTATCGCAAGATGGTGATAAGTGGTAGTTAATCCAAGGATTCCATATTTTTTCAAAAACAGGAATTTGGTCCCTTTCTATTGCTAACATTTTGACATGAGACATAATAACATTTAGTCTACTTTCAGTCTCGGGTATCTCTAGGTCAGGGGTCCTCCATGCCTTAGCAATTGTTTGCTTAGCCGCTGTGGTAAGTTGGATGAGGAGTTTAAATTGTCTATATGTGATATAGTCTGGTTTTAGATTGAGCAAGGCAGTGGCTGGGTCTGGTTGCACATTTCTGGAAGCAATTCCAAATATCTTTTCCAATATATCTGAACCAATGGGCAGGACCACCATATGTGCTAGTGGGTACCCGGGTCAGAGCATCCTCGCAAGCATTGAGCTGTGTGGTTTGGCGTAAATTTGGCCAACCTTGAGGGGACGAGGTACCATCGAGTTAAAACCTTATAATTGGTTTCTACCGCCAGGATGTTTGGGGAGGAATATTTTGTTGCTGACCAGATTTTTGACCAGTCAGCCATATCAAATGTTCTTTCATGGTCCTCCTCCCATTTGCGGGCATATAGAGGTTTGTCGAGGCCAGGGTAAGTAGAGATTTGGAAGTATATTGAAGATATCATACCTCTTGAATGGGGATTTTCCAGGCATGCTGATTCAAAATTTGTAATTTGGGACAGAGAGGTATTAGTATTTAGTAGTGGTGCGTAAAAGTTTTTAATTTGGAGGAATCGAAAGAGTTCGGAATTCGGTAAAATATAGATGTCGCATAGGGTTGGAAATGTGAGGAAGGATGTAGGAGATATAAGATTACTAAGCTGTGTAATGTTCAGTGAGGTCCAAACCTTGAATGATTTGGGGGAGACCCAAGCTGGGTAGAAAGCGGGGTTTTTGGAGAATGATAATAGAGGGTTGTGGGGAGATTGTAATTGGTGTTTAAATTTAAGTTTGCCCCATAGAGATAAAAAATGTTTGGTAATGGGATTACGCAGGGTTTTGCGTTCTTTGGGGAGGAGCCATAACAGATTGGAGATGGAGAGTGGGTCACATTCTGTGGCTTCTATTATTACCCATAAAGGTATTTTATGAGTAGCATGATATTTGGAGAGGCTGGCAATGTGTGCAGCTCTATAGTAGTTTGCGAAATTCGGAAAGCCAAGACCGCCTCTGAGTTTAGGTAATTGTAATGTGTGTAATGATATACGCGGTTTGGTGGAGCCCCACACGAAGGTTGCTGTTCTTTTTTGAAGTAATCTAAGGTAATATAATGGGATTGGGATTGGTAAGACTGTAAATAAGTAAAGTAATATTGGGAGAATTGTCATTCTGATTGCATTAATTTTACCTGTCCAAGATATCGGGAGATGTGTCCATTGTTGTAAAAGTTTTGTGATTTGTTTTAGAATTGGGGGACAGTTTGCTGCGAAAAGGTCAGAATATGAGGCTGTTAGGTGAACCCCCAAATAAGGAATTGATCTCTCTGCCCATGTGAATGGTAGTGCATGTTTAACCAAGTCTGACTCTAATTTGGAGAGGGATATATCAAGGACTCTGGATTTTTTAGGGTTTATTAAAAGACCTGAACTCATCCCAAAGGTGTTGAGGATGGGTAAGAGGTTGGGTCCTGAAACTTGTGGGGATGACAAAAATAGTAATATGTCATCTGCAAATAGACATAGTTTATGATGGTATCCAGCAGTTTCAATACCAGCGACTGTCGGGTCTGAACGGATTCGTTGGGCTAGTGGTTCCACTAAAAGGGCAAATAGAAGGGGAGAAAGTGGACATCCCTGGCGAGTTCCTCTTTCTATATTGAATGGATTGGATTTGTACCCTGCATATTTAACGTATGCGATTGGTTTTTTATAGAGTGCCTCGATCCAATTCAGAAAGTATTGGCCAAAACCCCATTTTTGTAGTGTGAAGCGTAGGTAAGGCCATGATACAGAATCAAAAGCCTTTTTTAAATCAAGGGATAGGAAACAGGAGGGTATATGTCTAGCTTTAGCTATCTGTGCTAGTAAAACTGCCCGGCGGACATTGTCTCCCGCTTGGCGTGTTGGCATGAAGCCCACTTGGTCTTTGTGGATGAGATTCCCTATTATATTGTTTAATCTGTTGGCTAAAATTTTTGCTAAAATTGAGGTTTAGAAGCGAAATTGGGTGGTAATTTGTGCATAGGGTTTCATCAGTGAGAGGTTTGGGGATCATACAAACAATGGCCGTTAATGTTTCCTGTCTAAAAGATTTTCCTTCCAGCAGTACGTTAAAAGCTTCAGTTAAGATCGGTGATAAAATGTCTGTGTAGGTTCTGTAATATAAAGCGGAGTATTGGTCTGGGCCCGGCCTTTTGTTTAACTTTACGTTTTTGATAACCATTGCGACATATTCTTGTGTGATTTTTTCTTCTAAGACATTCTTTTGGTTAAGAGAAAGTTCTGGTAGATTTATATCAGAGAAGAATGCATCTGCTGCTTTTGGATCAAAGTTGTTGGGTGATGTATATAGCGAAGTTAAGTGGGAATGAAATCTCTGAACTATTTTGATAGGATTACTTGTGTAAACGTCTTTCGCCAATTTCAAGCGGATTGGCTTAAATGGTTTGTTCAAGGAGTTAAGCGTACGTGCTAGGTAAGTTCCTGATTTATTAGATTTCAAAAAATAATTATGTCTTGAACGTTTATAGGATTTTTCAACTGTTTCGGTCAGGAATAAATCATATGCGATACGAGATTTGTCTAAGCGGGATTTTGTTAGTGGTGATGGATTGTCTTGATGGGATAAAAAGGCAGCATTAAACTCAGATTCCAATTTGCGGACAAGGGTTTTCCGTTAGCGTTTGAATATAGCTGATTGTTTCTGTATTGTATTTTGGATTACTGGCTGGTATTGAGATGGATAGTCTTTTTTTTTTTTTTTTTTTAATAAATCTTTTTTATTGAATTTTTATAAAACATACACACAATTTGCCCACATCTAGGCACAACAGCTGCCCACGCAGGGGCCATTACCCTGTGTCGGCATCAGACCGTCACAGGGCGACAAATAACAAAAAACTTAACTTAATCTATACTACAACCCCAAACTTGGGGAGAGGGTTCATTCAATATACATCATGCTTCAAAGTGTTATTATTAGAGGAAGGTAGCCTGAAGACATTTTTTGGGTTAATAAATCGATATTTCGAAGATACAATATAAGTCTAGACCGTGGTCACTGTATCACTTGCCGTGCTTCTGTCATCTAACCAACAGTTCCATACCTTTTCAAATTTGTGCGGACAACCTCTAGACAAGTATGTGGCTCTATATAGGGGCAAACTGGCATTAATTAAGTTTTTCCAAAATTTAACAGAGGGGGGAGACGATTTTTTCCAATTCATTGTAATGGCTTTGCGTGCATAATACAACAACAGGGATATGAGTGTTTTTCTGGCTCTGAGTATTGGCAGTTGTTCAACCAGTCCTAGCAAACAGTGTATGGGCTCGAGATGGATAGTCTTTAATGGCTTGTTCAATGATTTGACGGTAAGATGGGTGCTTGAGCATAATGTCTGAAAAAACGTTGTTTCAAGCAAGGTCACAGTGAAAATAAAAATATTGAAGTGCTCCGAATAAACATCAAAATATCAAAAAATTCTTAAATTCAGCAAGTCCACAGTGAAACGATTAATAATAAAGGAATAATGTCCCATAAAGTGACTCTGTGGTGATGATCCAGGCAATAAGAACAGTGACTTCACACACATGCTCCCCCCTGTGTGACTATGCTCACCTCCAAGTAAGTGACTGCACAATCAAGTTTGGCCTACAAAAGCAGCTGAACCACCTCTGGGCTCTAAGTATAACGGGCTTTTCAGGATCCCCCAGGTACAATCCAGAGATGTTTTCCTCAAGTTAAAGTAAGAAAGAGGTCAGCATGGAAACTGTACCTAGCATTGGCACGTCGCAAGGACTCTTGGACCTGTACCCGAGTCGAACGAAGACCACAGAGATGCTCCTCTAACGCGGGAATGCTCTGAGGAACAAATGAGTCAGGCAACATGGGTGGTTGGCAACCATAATTCACCATAAACGGAGACAATCAAAAAAGCGGAATTAATGGCACTATTGTGAGCAAACTCTGCCCAAGGTAAGAGGTCTGACCAGTTGTTATGATGGTCAGAAATATAGCAACGTAGAAACTGCTCCAAGGACTGGTTGGCTCGTTCTGCAGCCCCATTAGACTGCGGGTGATACGCAGAAGAGAAGGAACGCTGAATTCCCAACTGTGCACAAAAGGCTCACCAAAACCTGGATACAAACTGGCTACCCCTGTCTGAGACAATAATCTTGGGTATCCCATGTAATCGAAAGATCTCCCAAGCAAAAATGGATGCCAGTTCTTTGGATGTAGGCAACTTCTTAAGTGGAATACAACGTGACATTTTCAAGAATCGGTTAACCACTATAAGGAGAACTGTGTTGCCCTGGGAGTTGGGTAACTCAAAAATAAAATCAATAGACAGGTGGGTCAAAGGCCTCTCTCCATTGGGTATGGGTTGTAGGAGGCCCACTGGAAGGTGTCGTTGTGTCTTACTCATAGCGGAACAGGCAGCTACGAAGGTGGCTAAATCAGCACAGAGACTAGGCCACCAGAATTTTTGAGAAATAGCCCAAATAAGTTTATTCTTCCCAGGGTGGCCAGCAGCCTTGGGAGAATGGTAAGTCTAGAGCACAGCGGCGTGAAGACTCTCAGGGACAGAACATCGGTCACAAGGTTTCTCAGGAGGAGAATGCATATTAGAAGGAAGGTCTAAAGCGTAAACCACTGGGTTAATCCTGCAGACAATACGGAAAGGCCCAATAAACCGAGGTACCAATTTCAGTGTGGGAACATGAAGTCTGAGGTTGCAAGATGACAGCCAGACCCTCTCCCCAACTTGGTAGCAAGGCGCAGGTAGGCAACTGCGGTCAGCATGGAGACTGTACCTATCATTAGCTTAGCGGTGCGAAGACTTTCTGGGACAGAACAGCGGTCACAAGGTTTCTCAGGAGGAGAATGAATCTGAGCGGCAAGAATTTTGTCACCCAAAGGTGAAGTGAGACTGGTACGAACAGTAGTCAGAAAATAATCGGGAGGTATCACAGGAACAGGAACCGACTCCATCTTGAAAGTGGAGGAAAACTGTTGCGGCAATGCCTCAGCCCTTACATTCTTAGTACCGGGTAAGAATGAAACTAAATAATTGAAGCTTGACAAGAAAAGCGTCCATCGTGCCCTTCTGGGAGAGAGGCGTTTAGCCTCAGACAAGAATGTGATTTTCTTATGGTCAGTCAAAATGAGTACAGGCACAGTGGTACCTTCGAGGAGATGCCTCCATTCTTTAAGGGCTAAAATGATCGCTAACAACTCTCTGTCCCCATACTCGGAATTGCACTCCGCAGGTGACAATTTCTTGGAAAAGTAGCCACAAGGATGCATAGCGCTCTCAGGTAGGACATTGAGACAGAAGGGCGCCAACTCCAGTCTCAGATGCATCAACCTCAAGGATAAAGGGTAACGTAAGATCAGGATGTGCCAACACAGGAGCAGAAACAAAGGCAGCCTTGAGACTCTCAAAGGCATTAATGGAATCCGGAGACCAATTCTGTGGGTTACCATCCTTTCTGGTCATATCAGTCAGGGGTTTGACTAGAGACGAGAAGCTAAGAATAAACTTCCGATAATAATTGGGAAAGCCAAGAAAACGTTGCAGTGGACGTAAACTCACGGGTCGGGGCCACTGTAGGACTGCAGAAGGTTTCTCTGGGTCCATCGAAAAACCAGCAGTAGAAATGACATAACTCAGCAATTTAACCTGTTCATGATGGAACTCGCACTTCTCCAATTTACAATACAGGTTATTTTCTCTCAGCCTCTGAAGCACATGACAGACATCTGTGTGGTGGCTCTCTAGGGAATTGGAAAATATGAGGATTTAGTCGAGAAGCAAGATATATCACCACACATAGCTGCAACAAATCTCGGAGGACATCATTGATAAATTCCTGAAAAACTGCCTGAGCATTGCAAAGGCCAAACGGCATTATGTGGTACTCATAATGACCTGTTCTGGTATTAAATGCAGTTTTCCATTCGTCAACCTCCTTGAGCCTCACAAGATTGTATGCCCCTCTTAAATCAAGCTTCGTGAAAACTGTTGCTTCCTTAAATAAAAATAACTCCATAATCAACGGAATTGGATAAGCGATCGAGACCCCTATAATCAATACAGGGTCTCAGTTTACCACTCTTCTTCTTCACAAAGAAGAAGCCAGCACCAGCAGGAGACAAGGATTTGCAGATGAATCCTCGAGAAAGTGCATCTGCACCACACTCCTCCTTGGCTTTGTCCTCTGAGACAGACAAAGGCTAAACCCGGCCACGAGGGGGTATGGCACGAGGTTGAAGGTCAATTGCGCAATTATACGACTGGTGTGGAGGCAAACTACCGGCTTGACCTTTGTCAAAGACATTGCTTAAATCGCAATACTCCTTGAGCAGGGAGAAGAGTGAAGAGGTGCACAAGGCTTTAGCCACTTTCTGAAAACATGTCTTACTGCATTGAGAGGACCAGGAAAGAACCTCAGCATGATGCTAATCAAAAGAGGGGTTGTGCCTCTGTAACCAAGGATAACCAATAACCACCGGAAAATGAGGAGAGAAAATTACTTGGAATTGGATTGTCTCATGGTGAAGAGCCCCTACGGCCATGGTCAATGGAGCAGTCTCATGAGTCACATGGGCAGACTGTAGCGATCTCCCATCAATAGCCTCAATAGCAAGTGGATTGGCACAAAGCTGCAGGGGTATCGAGTGCTTAGACACAAAGGCACCATCTATGAACAGGCCTGTAGCCCCAGATTTGATTAGAGCCTGTATCTCGATGGACAACTCAGACCAAGAAAGGGTAATCGGTACCAGGAGCTTATCCTTCTTGATAACTGGGTACATAACAACGCCACCTAAGGTCTGTATCATACAGGACCTCAGGTGCAAGCGTTTCCCCAGACTGGTAGGACAAGACTTCAAAAAGTCACCTACCAGGAGGTATGGGAGGTGAGGGAGGCAAGGGTGGGACTACAAAGCTAAGAGCCAAACGTACAGGAGGCTTCCACAAGTGCTTCTTAAAGGAAGGTTTTCTCTCAGAGTCTGGAGTCAATGAGAATGGCAAACGTGATCAACTTCTCTACCTCATTGGGTATGTCTTGGGCTGCTATCTCATCTTTGATGTTATCCGAGAGACCATGAGAAAAAGCAGCCATGAGGGCCTCATTGTTCCAAGAAACCTCTGCTGCCAGAGTATGTAATTCAATGGCGTAATCAGCAACAGTTCTCTTACTCTGTTTGATGGACATGAGGCTCTTAGCAGCAGAAGTGGAGCATGCGGGAATGTCAAATACCCTTTTAAAGGAAGCTACAAACTCTGGGTAACTCAGGACAACAGGTTTTTGCATCTCCCATAGAGGGTTTGCCCAGGCCAAGGCTCTCTCAGAAAGAAAAGATATCACAAAGCCTACTTTGCTTCTGTCTGTGGGAAACGCCTGGGGCAGCATCTCAATCTGGTTGAGAAACCCTCTAAATTGAACTGGATCAACCCAGAATCGCTGGGGAAGTGGAGCGGAACCAGACATACCTCTTGAAGAGGTAATACTCAAGCCGGAGACCAGAGCAGCATCAGGGATGGCCTGCGACACAGGTTGTACTGGATCAGCCACAGTGGGAGGATTCATGTGATCAGTGCAAATAAGAAGCGTTCGTAACGCTATGGCAAACTGATCCATGCGTTGATCCTGCTCATCCAACCTGGAAAAAATATTACCAGCAAGTGGATTGCCTGCATCTTCTGAATTCATGGCCTTTGCCTACTGTCAGAAACCATGAATCAGACGGAGACAGAAAATGCAGTAAAAATCACACTATTTAATACAGGTCCTTCTCAAAAAATTAGCATATTGTGATAAAGTTCATTATTTTCTGTAATGTACTGATAAACATTAGACTTTCATATATTTTAGATTCATTACACACAACTGAAGTAGTTCAAGCCTTTTCTTGTTTTAATATTGATGATTTTGGCATACAGCTCATGAAAACCCAAAAATCCTATCTCAAAAAATTAGCATATTTCATCCGACCAATAAAAGAAAAGTGTTTTTAATACAAAAAAAGTCAACCTTCAAATAATTATGTTCAGTTATGCACTCAATACTTGGTAGGGAATCCTTTTGCAGAAATGACTGCTTCAATGCGGCGTGGCATGGAGGCAACCAGCCTGTGGCACTGCTGAGGTGTTATGGAGGCCCAGGATGCTTCGATAGCGGCCTTAAGCTCATCCAGAGTGTTGGGTCTTGCGTCTCTCAACTTTCTCTTCCCAATATCCCACAGATTCTCTATGGGGTTCAGGTCAGGAGAGTTGGCAGGCCAATTGAGCACAGTAATACCATGGTCAGTAAACCATTTACCAGTGGTTTTGGCACTGTGAGCAGGTGCCAGGTCGTGCTGAAAAATGAAATCTTCATCTCCATAAAGCTTTTCAGCAGATGGAAGCATGAAGTGCTCCAAAATCTCCTGATAGCTAGCTGCATTGACCCTGCCCTTGATAAAACACAGTGGACCAACACCAGCAGCTGACATGGCACCCCAGACCATCACTGACTGTGGGTACTTGACACTGGACTTCAGGCATTTTGGCATTTCCCTCTCCCCAGTCTTCCTCCAGACTCTGGCACCTTGATTTCTGAATGTACTTTGGACCACTGAGCAACAGTCCAGTGCTGCTTCTCTGTAGCCCAGGTCAGGCGCTTCTGCCGCTGTTTCTGGTTCAAAAGTGGCTTGACCTGGGGAATGCGGCACCTGTAGCCCATTTCCTGCACATGCCTGTTCACAGTGGCTCTGGATGTTTCTACTCCAGACTCAGTCCACTGCTTCCGCAGGTCCTCCAAGGTCTGGAATCGGTCCTTCTCCACAATCTTCTTCAGGGTCCGGTCACCTCTTCTCATTGTGCAGCGTTTTCTGCCACACTTTTTCCTTCCCACAGACTTCCCACTGAGGTGCCTTGATACAGCACTCTGGGAACAGCCTATTCGTTCAGAAATTTCTTTCTGTGTCTTACCCTCTTGCTTGAGGGTGTCAATGATGGCCTTCTGGACAGCAGTCAGGTCGGCAGTCTTACCCATGATTGCGGTTTTGAGTAATGAACCAGGCTGGGAGTTTTTAAAAGCCTCAGGAATCTTTTGCAGGTGTTTAGAGTTAATTAGTTGATTCAGATGATTAGGTTAATGGCTCGTTTAAAGAACCTTTTCATGATATGCTAATTTTTTGAGATAGGAATTTTGGGTTGTCATGAGCTGTATGCCAAAATCATCAATATTAAAACAAGAAAAGGCTTGAACTACTTCAAGTTGTGTTTAACGAATCTAAAATATATGAAAGTCTAATGTTTATCAGTACATTACAGAAAATAATGAACTTTATCACAATATGCTAATTTTTTGAGAAGGACCTGTATAGTGGTAAAAATGGTACAAAGAGTAAACGTAGACAAAACATAGCCAGGGTTCGGTAACCAAATCGGGTAGTCAGAACAAGCCAGGAAAACACGGAGCCAGAGATCAGCATAGTCAGAGCAGCAGACAGGATCAGAAACCAGAAGGGACATCAGCCATGCAAGTCTTCAACAGGAACACAGTAGAGAGCCTCTAGATATGCTGACCAACGCAAAGGCACAGAAGTTTAAATAGCCAGCAGGGCTTGTTATTGAGCAGGATATAATCACCAGGTGAGTCACTGTGGAATGATGAGTACTAGCACTTAACCGACAGCTGAGCAGCCTCAGCTCTGAGAAGAGAGGGCTGAGCTCAGCCCTAACAAGAAGTGACAAGAGTGAGATATTGGCTGGAGAGGGCACAATAATCTGTCAAACAGGATGTGCAAAGGCATATCTAAAATAGGAAGTCGATGGGAGGTGCAAAGAGTTCAAGGTTTAAGAGAAACAAGGTTCAAGGCAAGATCATTCAAGGAATTGTTCAGGAAGCTGTCGAGCATCTCAGGTGGCTCAGGAAGAAGAGACGACGCCAGAAACAGCAGAGGTTGAAGGTTCAGGCCCAGGTCCTGACACCACCTTTTGCTGGCAAAACAGCCCCTTTGGCCTTTAAAACGGCGCTGACCTGTTGAGGCAGGGACTCCACTAGGCCTCTGAAGGTATGCTATGGTATCTGGCACCAAGCCATCAGTAGCAAATCCTTTAAGTCCTGTAAATTGCAAGGTGGGGCCTCCATGGATCAGACTTGTTTTTCCAGCACATCCCACAGATGCTCAATTGTATTGTCATCTTGAGAATTTGGAGACAAACACCTCAGACTCTTTGTTGTGTTCCTCAAACCATTCCTGAACCATTTGTGCAGTGTGGCAGGACACATTATCCTGCTGAAAGAGGCCACTGCAATCAGGGAATACTGTTTCCATGAAGGGAAGTACTTGGTCACCAGCAATGTTCAGGTAGGTGCTATGTGTCAAAGTAACACCACATGAATGGCAGACCAAGGTTTCCCAGCAGAACATTGCCCAAAGCATCACACTGCCTCAGCTGGCTTTCCTTCAAATACTTCATCCTGGTGCCATCTCTTCCCTAGGTCAGCGATGCACATGCACCAGACCATCAACATGATGTAAAAGTTATGATTCATCAGACCAGGCCACCTTCTTCCATTGCTCCGTAGTCCAGTTCTGATTCTCACATCCCCAATGTAGGTACTTTTGGCTGTGGACACCCAAGTTTTCATGCCCATTTTTTCTGCTTTCATAGTTACATAGTTACATAGTAGGTAAGGTTGAATAAAGAGGACAGTCCGACCAGTTCAACCTGTGTAGGTGTACTTTTGTTAGTGCCGATAATAATTTCCAATATCCCTGTATATTGTGTTCTTTTAGATGCACGTCCAAGAGTCTTTTAAAAATATCAATACTCCCCGCTGACGCCACCACTTGTGAAAGAGAGTTCCACATTCTTGGATCATTGTCATGTTGGAATGTCCAAGTACATCCCATGTGCAGCTTCCTGGCTGATGAATGCAAATGTTCCTCCAGTATTTTTTGATAACATTCTGCATTCATCTTGCCCTCAATTTTGACCAAATTTCCTGTGCCTTTGTAGCTCACACATCCCCAAAACATCAGTGATCCACCTCCGTGTTTCACAGTAGGAATGGTGTACCTTTCATCATAGGCCTTGTTGACTCCTCTCCAAATGTAACATTTATGGTTGTGGCCAAAAAGCTCAATTTTGGTCTCATCACTCCAAATGACTTTGTGCCAGAAGGTTTGAGGCTTGTCTCTGTGCTGTTTGGCGTATTGTAAGCGGGATACTTTGTGGCATTTGCGTAGTAATGGCTTTCTTCTGGTGACTCGACCATGCATCCCATCTTTTTTTCTAAATTTCCTGGGATTTTTTCGTAAGTGATACAGGAGGGCAGTTTGCTGTTTTCTGGTGAACAAAGCTTCACTTTATCCATTTTCTGGAAAGTTTGGGTTTCCATGTGGAAACGATTATAATCATGTTTTGTAGAATGAATATGAGTCATTGGAGACCCCCACCTACAGATCAGAGAGGTACTTAGAGGGGCCCCTCATACACTGACTAGGCTGTTTATGACAGCCCTATCTATATTTATACAAAGAATGTTCAAAGAAAAATGCTAATAAGATTTAGGCTTAAAAAAGTGGTAGTTGCTTTCAGCTGAGTCCAAAGACATTTAGAAATTACAGTCACATGGCTGAATATAAAGAACCTTATACTTGTGTAAGGTGTTCTCCCATAGTTCAGTCAAAGAATTCTCAAATTCTGATAGCCTCACACTGGATAAGGGGATTCATAGCTGCACCGCCAGGGACATCAACTCCCAAGGACAGAATGACTGGTTCTCTTTAACGTACAAAAATAAACTGACTTTTTTTTTAAGTTAAGGAAGAAATTCAGGCATGGTATATTTTTACATAGTTATATTAATCCAGATTGGATCAATATAACTATCTATATACCATACCTGCCAATAACCCTGGAAGCAGGAAATCACTAAAGTAGATGCCGCTACTCCAGTGATCTCCACTTGCTTTCTGGGTCCGGTGCAAAGCATTCTCTGATTGGATGAGGTGGTGAGGTGATGTTACGCTCTCCACCTCATCCAATCACAGAATGCTTTGCATTTATTCAGAGGATGCAAAGCATTCTCTGAATGGCACCCATGCTGAGCGACTCATTTTCTGTGTTCACAATGCATCAGGCCAGCCACTTAGCACCGGACCCAGTAGCAAGCAGAGATCACTGGAGCAGCGGTGTCTATGTCAGTGATTTTCAGCTTCCAGGGCCATCGCCAGGCATGGTATATAAATAGTTGAATTGTTCCAAACCAGACCCATGCAACTATGTACAAATATGCTGCCTCTGATTGATACCTTTGATGCATTTACTTGTGTGTGTAATTTTCAGATTGGGTACTGAGCTCTGTAAACAATAGGATGCAAGATGAAATGATAAACTATAAAAAAAAAGGAGCCTAAGGAACACCTACTGGAATATTAAAATACAACGGGAGGGATTTACTAAAACTGGAGCACTCAGAATCTGGTACAGCTGTGCATGGTAGCCAATCAGCTTCTGCCTACAGTTTGTTCAATTAAGCTTTAATAATAAATAAATTCTGGAAGCTGATTGGTTTCTTATGCAGAGCTGGATCAGATGTTGCACTCTCCAGTTTTAGTAAATCTCCCCCCAAAATATTCTTATTCAATATTTTTACATTTATCTTATCCAAAAATGTTATATTTTTAGTGCTGACCATAAAAATGAAGAGAGAAAATATGTACAAAACCAAAGCATGCTAAAGGAAAGCTGCAGTCTGCTCACATAATTTGTAATAAAAACATCTTTGCTATTCTGAAACTTCCCTCCAACAACTTTGCATTTTATTTTATATATACTGTGATCCTTGCCAAATATGCTGCAGACATCTCCCTCCACTAAGTCTGGCTGCATCTATTTTAACTGTGGGCAGCTGAAGCTGCTGCCTGTTCACTTCCTGGATTTACACAGACACACACCTCCAGCTCTGCAGCTTTCATTGGCCCTCTTATGACTAATTCCCCCCTCCCTTGCTGGCAAACTCTCATGAGAGTTAGAGAGAGAGAGATGTGCATGATGTCATAAGCCTAGGCTTTTTTTACCAGTCAAGAAACAGGAATTGGGCCGTATAAGGTATTTACTGGCAGAATAAAAATGTTTTACTATCCAAAGTTAAAACAACAAGGGCAGAAGATTTAATAGATGGAAAGATGAAAAAAAATGACTGAAGGTCCACTTTAAGAAAATGTGAGGGATGCCATTTCTGACCCCCTTTTTAAAATGTTGGTCCCTGGCTAATGAGTTATTAACCCAAAACAAGCTGGCAACAAATCAAATTTAAATTGGTGTTCCTAAACTCAAAAAAACATAATACTTTGCAGCTTACTGGTCCTTAGATGTGGTGACTGCATTGGTTTCATTTTTTTCGGCTTGTATTTTTTATTTTCACCTGGTGATCCGGCCAGTAACACACTTCCTATCCTAGGGTGACAACACTTACTGTACCCTATCTATGCAGGAGCAAAGTTGTCATCCTAAAACATGTCCTGTCTGTTAGGACTACGAACTCCTCATCCTCTCCTCATCTCCATAACATAGAGGGAAGGGGTCTGTAGTCCCTAGTGTGAACTGAAACAATTCCAAATTGCAACAGTTAAAAAAAACGTGGTAGTTATCAGCTCATGGGTTCTCTGGCAGGATCAGTTGGTGTATTTTGCACCTATTCAACAAATAGAACAAGACAGTTTGAAAGGTATTCTTAAGCCTCATACATACGATCGGACTTCCATCAGACTTTTCCGTGGATTTTGGTCCGAAGGGCATTGGCCATGAACTTGTTCTGCATACACACGGCAGAACATTTTCAGCCAACTTTCACCAAATCACGTGTTTTTTCAGCTCTTTACCGCCACCCTTTGGGCAACTTCTGCTATTGTTGTCTGATCTTTAGCATTGGTTCTGAGCATGCGTGTTTGTACTTTGGACTTTAGTCCATCGGACATTTGTTGCCGAAAAGTTTGAGAGCATGCACAGTGAACATTTGTCCGATGAAAAAGCAAAAACAATTGTCCGATGGAGCATACACGCGGTCGGATTGTCTGATCAAACACGTCCGTCGGACCGTTGTTGTCAAAAAGTCTGATCGTGTGTATGGGCTTTTACTGTAACAGACCAAATGGAGCAAATAAGAGAAGTCCATTGTAGGGCTTTCCATAGACTTTAAATCAGAATCTGTATGTTTGTTTGGTGCCAATGACTAAGAGAGTACAGAAATTACTGGATCAGTGTGACAGCCATGCAACCAGTATTCTCAGGAGAACAATGACGGCCTACGTATACCCTTAGTATAGGTTATGTTTTATAAATGAAATCAATTCTGCATTTGGTTGAGGTCATACGATGATTCTGCAAGTTGTGAAAGAATTGTGTATTTGGGAAGTGGGTCACGTTTTGCAATGACAGTACTACCTCCTACATATAACCAGCACCAAGGGGCACAGAACAGGAAGGACAAGCCAAAGAGGAAGTGGAAGCCCCTGCCACAGATGTCATTGTGCTTACACCCACAGCAATTTATAGATACAAGCACCACATACCCAAAATATGACTTCTGCCTTTGGGACCACATTGTCATGGTGAACATCAAACACAAATGATGCCTGTTAGCAATACAAGAACCGCAAATACAGCACACAGTTACTTAGATTAAAAGACAATGAACGTAACATTTAAAGGGTGAAATGGTCAGGAGTCATTTATATACCATTATATTTATTTATTTAAATCAGGGGTGGTCAACCTTTTGAAGAGCGATATACTGTATAACAATGACATGACCATGTTGATACATAAAATGTGAAATATAAGGGGTCCAGGTACCATGTGCTACCGGAGCCCATGGACAACAGGGCTGAATATACTTCAATGGGGGGGTTAATAGCCAGCCCCGTATTTGTGTAGCATGAGTGTAGGAGAGCTCCAATATGGGAGTGGGGAACAGACATCGAAAATAGCAAGAAGATCAAAAAGCGTGTATTATATAACAAGCACCGCTCTTTAGAAGAGAATTACTCTGCATCATTACAGGTGGAGGGGTCTTCCAGCCACCTGTCCCATATTTTGTTGTATTTGGTCGGGCAACCCCATACGTAAGTATAATACTTTTTTGTAGGGGAGAGTGGCATTTACTGCCCTGATCCATTTTTGGATAGTGGGGGGTGAAACCCTGATCCAGGACCAGGCTAGTCGCATTTTGGCCAGAAACAGGGATTCCTGCTAAAAAATATTTAGATATTTCTCTTCTTCAGAGATAGGGAGAAGACCCAGTAAACACTGACAGGGGCAAAGAGTCAAGGGGGAACCCATGGGATCGTGGAAGAACTTGACCACCTGTGACCAATAGTCTTGGACTTAGGGGCAGGACCATAATAGGTGGTAGAAAGTTCCGCCGGGGGACCGCATTTTGGGAAAGCAGGGCTATGGTCTAGTTTATATTTGGAGAAACACAGATATGACCTGTGTAAAGGTGGGTGAGACGGTCTGACAGTTTGGGGACACTACTTTACAGGAGGCTAGTACCTCATCCCAGTCTTTGTCCTCCATAACCCCCACATCTGTCTCCCACCTGGATTTCAGTTGGTAAGCCTGAGCAGTAGCTACAGGTAGCAAAAGGTGGTTATAAAATGAGGATATTCATTTCTTAGGATCCTGACCCAAGACCAGATTTGCCAGGATTAAAGTATGAAGGCTAGGGACACAATCACGGAATTGGGAGTTGAGGGCGTGTCGGAGTTGGAGGTGGTGAAAAAACATGATTGGGCAGATCAAAGCCGTCTTTAAGGGTTAGAAAATACGTGATTGTGCCATTAACTATGACCTGTAAGAGGAATATAACCCCCTGAGCAGTCCACAATTTATAGTCTGGTACAGTCTGCAATTTGGGTAAGTGTGGGTTATCCCAGAGTGGTGTGTAGGTGTGGAATATAGGGGCCTTAGTGATGGTCACAGGCAAATGCCAAATTTTATAGTGGTGGAATATCATGCGACTCCTATTACCCAAATGAGATGATTCACAAGTGCCACCAAATAAAACTTGGATTGGATTTAGAACTCTAGGGGGAAGACCATCGGAACCAGGTGCCTTAGAGGGTGGGAGATGTGCCAATGCCTCGTCAATACAGTCTGTGGTGATTGGTGCCTCAAGCTGTTTAATCTGAGACTGAGTGAGAGTGGAAATATTGATGTCCTGAAGGAACGTGGTCAGTTCATCTTGGGAGTGGTGAGTGGCAGAGGTATATAGATCAGAGGAGACCTGCCTAAACTCAGCAGCCACCAGGGAAGAGTCTGTGATCCTGTCCCCAGAAGCTGATCGAAGCTCAACCACCACCAGGGGCTTGTGGTCTTGGTGAGCCATGTAGGCAAGCAATTTGCCCGCACATTCACTATGCTCGAAAATACGCTGCCTAGTGAAGAAGATATCCTGTTTGCCCTTTTCAAAGTGCAGTTGATCAGTAAGTCTAGACTGCAGTCGCACCAGAGAAGTGTTGGCTGCAGATGAATCGTTAATGAACACCTGCACAAGAGAGCTGAGGCTCTCTTTGGCTTGTTGTATCACCAATCTGGAGGAGGCTTTATGTCTATTAATGCACGTAAAGAGGGTCATACGGGCGTGTATTTTAAAGGACTCCCATACCATCCCAACCGGCGCGGAACCCTGATTGGTGCCGAAGAAATAAGCCCATTCCTGTTGGATATTCTCCAGGTCCTACATGGTAGTAAGCCAAAACGGGTTCAGCCTCCACATGCGGACCGCGGGGAGGGTTGGCAGGCATAGGGACACCTAGTATGGGCAGTGGTCAGAGAGCACTCTGGCTCCAAACCCCACCTCAAGCAAGTCAGGCAAAAGTGCAGGTGAGACTAGGATTAGGTCGATACGGGACATGACAGAGCATGAAAGGGTGAAGCAGGAGAAAGCAGCGGTTGTAGGGTGCTTGTGCATCCAGGTATCAGTCATAGTAAACTCTGAAAGGAACCTCCCAAACCTGGTAGTTGAGGGTAGGGGTGACATTGGGTCGATAGAGCTATTTCTATCAAGACTAAGGTGGGTTGTCATATTAAAGTCTCCCAACCATTTTTCAGGTACCGTGGGAGGCTGGTATCTTGAGGAAGGCCTGGTGACCCTATTGGAGGATGCACCATAGCTTATGTTACCTTACAGTGTGCCGGGTCAGCTTAAAGGCTCTTAAACTGTAAGGCTGGATATCCGGGTACTAAAATCCTGTGGCAGAGGATCATTGAACAGTTCATCTTAATCATCCTAAAGGTCTGTGGCAGAGACTGTTATTTCTTTATTTGTTCGTGCATCATCTCGGCTGCTAGGCCAAGTGAGAGAGGCCTATCCGGGTGAGCAATACCCACTTGAAGAAGAGTGGTGAGTGTGACTTTTTGAAGCTTGAGAAGTTTCACCAGTGATCTGCTGTGTGTGCTTGAACCTTCCCCTAACCCTCCATCCCTCTACCTATGCAAGTTTGTTTGGAAATAAAGCCTGACGAAAAGGATTCATAACTTGTGTGGACATTGAACTTTATATAGACTCTCATCCCCTACACAACGAACAGTGAGGGAACGTGCAAGGCCCAAATCTAAACCAGCAGCTCCTACGGGGGTGTGCTACACAAACATACCCAGAGAAATCAAATCTCTACAAAGCGACATCAGCATGATTCCCCAAACAAGATGGGAAAAGATACATAGTCAATCTAGTAACAAAAAGGATGCGGAAAGCCCATGTTTAATTATAGAAGGTGGAAAGGGGAATGTAAGAGTAAAGGGGTGGGGAAAATTGAGAAGGGGTACAGAAAGGGTGGAGGATACACAAAGAAGCAATGAGGTGTAACCAAAGAAAGGAGGGGAAGGAACAGCACAATCCACAAACAGTGTATTCAAGTAATTTCCTGGTCAACAAGCCTCTGTATGAATTTTAAAGGACAAAGCGCATCTAGACAAATCTCCACAATTACAGCGTCAGTTGTTTATACAGGTCAGAGGAAAGAAAATCAAGCCACTCCTTGACTGGAAATTACCAGCAAAATCCAGTAAGGCATTTGCCAGCATTAAGGAGATGAGGCATCATGGATAGTTTGTAGGACCCCGTTGACTTCTTTGTGTCATGAAATAGCATAGGGAGAGGGTCATCTGCAATTGGGTGTTGTGTCATCTTGTTGATTAAATTACGGACCATAAGCCAATAAGAGCGGAGGAGAGGACAGTCTCACCACAAGTGTAGAAAGGTGTCCTTCTGGTCACAACGCCTCCAGCAGAGGGCAGATACCTTTGGGAAAATACTGTACCATCTGTCGGGGACCCTATACCACCTTGCCAGGAATTTATAACAGGATTCTTGGGCTTTGGAGTTAACTGAGGAAGTATGGTCTAGTGTCATTATCTTTTCGATATTACTGTCAGATAGGTTTCTACACAACACATTTTCCCATTCTCTAATGTAGAAGTAGAGGGTCACAGTAGTCAGTTTCTCCAATAAGCGCTTATACAGGTTGGAGAGCAAATGAGTTGAGTCCTCTCTATCTAGGCACATAGCATGGAACCTAGAGAGGTAGTCATGGTGTCTCAAGCCATCTCTCAGTGTTTTGAATTTTTTTTAAGTTGTATATCTTCCCAACTATCCCAGGGTGATATTCCCCATTCTTGACAAAGGTCTGTCAAAGATTTCAAATTTGTACCTGTCATAAATTGAAAACAGCAGATCTCCTGGGACCCTCCCCAAGACCTAAAAAATGCCAAATCCTCCCCTGGGGTAAACCATTTGTAATGGGTATTTGATTTTAGGGGAAGCACCTGGGTGGTAGTGTAGCCCAGATGCACTAATTGCTAGGGAATCCGGGACCTTTTTCTGGTTTTTGGAGGACTCTGGTGGTGTGAGGTTCCTTGTAGTCCACAGGTGGCGCTGTTGCCTGGGCCGGAGCTGAGCTCACACCACAAGACTGTACCTTTTTGTCCTCCCCTGGAGCTGGTACAACGGGGCGGGGAACCTGCTGTGGCGCGAAGGGAGAGGGGATAAAAGGGGCGGACACCCTTACCACGGGGTTCAGAGTTCAGAGTCCGGAGTGGGAATGGGAGGACTCGGCCGCACCCAGGCACCTTAAGCTTGGGTGCTGGCGTTCCAGTGTTCCAGGCCTAGGTGCCCTTGACCTAGCCGGAGCTGAGATGGAGTCCATCTCAGGCATCTTTAGCCTGGGGTGAGGTACTATGGTGAATGCCTGGGGCTCAGTACCTTCGACTGAGTTCTGCGAGGGTGGAGGAATCCGAGGGGGCCCTAACTCCTT
This sequence comes from Rana muscosa, assembly GCA_029206835.1. Lineage (NCBI taxonomy): Eukaryota > Metazoa > Chordata > Amphibia > Anura > Ranidae > Rana > Rana muscosa. The sequence goes on along the minus strand of CM055125.1, from coordinate 232,304,308 downwards.
GGGTGCCCGTGTCTGAGTTCGTGAGGTCTGGTGTGCGGAACTTCTCTGGAGAGTCCGGCGCAGCATCGCTGGTGACAGAGAGGCCTCCGGTTTCTCCCTTGGACGGATTTCCTTTCCCTGACAGGGGCAGTGCTAGCGAAGGTAATTCACGTTCTACCTCACATAGTCAGTGGCAGTGACTAATTACCACTGGTGATACCACAGTGGTTAGCAACAGAAGGGAAAGGATTGTGCCTCGATCTATCCCCATTATTACTCAGTAGAAGAAACTGTAAGTTTGTACGCCAAGAAGAATAAAACTGAGTTGGACCTATTCACTGTGTGGAACTCTGGTTACTAGGAGCAAAGGAGTCAGGGACGAAGTACTGGACTTGACTCTAGGACACCTACACAAAACCCAATCTTCTGGCCTTCACCTCTTAGCTATGGAGGACATGGGCCGTGGTGTATCTCATCTCTCTCTCCCAGGTACCCCTAGACAGCAGCCACATAACCGATAAAACTAGAGAGAGGGGTGAGGCCGCTACACAAGGATAACCCCCCTAGTGGAGAAAGTGGTGAAGGTAGTCATGCCAGAGAGAATTTCCTATTTAAACCATCCCAGATAGTCAAGGTAGCAGCAGAGAGTGGGGATACAAAGTCAGAAAGTCCCCTAAAAGTATGGGGGAGCCAGGGGGCATGGGCAAAGTTACTTCTGGCCATGGTCTTTTCCAGAGAAACCCATAGTTTGCCCCGGGTGTGTAAGTTCCAATTAACTATGCAGAGTAATGCAGTGGCCTGATAATATAAAAATAGGTCTGGGAGACCCAACCCTCCTTTGGCCTTGGTACGACGCATAAGATAGTAATAGATACGCAGAGGTTTCCCATGCCACACAAACTTAGTAAATAAGCGTTGAGCCCTAAGAAAAAATGCCCAAGGTGATCATATTGGGATCATCTGAAAAAAGAACATAAATTTAGAGAGGATCATCATCTTTACTATGTTTATCCTGCTAGTGCTCTTCTTTTAAAAGAAATCCTTGTATTTATGATAATGCTAAAATCTGGAATAACTACTGTAATTTAAGTGTACAATATAGCAGAATTGATTGAGCCACAGCTTGGTCCAAACACAATCTGCATTCCCTGTGTAGATTGTATTCTTCAACTGTTGTATTATTTTAATGTTTAAACTGCACAGCAAGAGATGAATTCTTCAGATATAGGGGTCTGTGCAGCCAGGACATGGGACAAGGGAGATACCGGACATAACACATCACATGACAAGAAGACCTGGGAGTCTGTGCTGTTTTATCACTTTGGCATTGTGTTAATACCGAATCGCAATAAAGAAAATGGACAACTACTCTTTACATCACAAGTAGCATTTTTCAAGATTTCAAAACTTCACAAAACTAGGGAGAGATGGAGTAGTTATAGGAACATAATTTTTTCATGCAATGTCCACTTAAAGCGGAACTTCAGTCATTTTTTTCAACTTTCCATCTATTCAATCCTCTGCCCTTGTTGTTTTAACTTTGGATAGTAAAACATTTTTTTTCTGCAAGTAAATACCTTATACACTACAGCCCACTTCCTGTTTCTTGTCTGGTAATAAGCCTAGGCTTATGACATCATGCACAGCTCTCTCTCTCACTCTCATGAGAGTTTGCCAGGAAGGGAAGGGGGGATGAGTCATAAGAGGGCCAATGAGAGCTGCAGAGCTGGAGGCGTGTGTCTGTGTAAATCCAGGAAGTGAACAGGTAGCAGCTTCAGCTGCCCACAGTTATAATGGATGCAGCCAGACTTAGTGGAGGGAGATTTCTGCAGCATATTTGGCATGTATGGAATCACAGTATATATATAAAATAATATGCAAAGTGGTTGGAGGGAAGCTTCAGAATGACAAAGATGTTTTTATTACAAATTATGTGAGCAGACTGCTGTTCCTCTTTAAACTTGTGTGGGTTAAGAAATGTTTCAAGCATAAAAGTCATTATGTTCCTTGAGGAAAACATAGTAATTATGCAGCAGTACAGGAAGTATTAGGAGCTATTCAGGACTGAATGTAAAACAACCTTACAATGCAAACCACAGAATCTTGCTTGATTATATGTGACCTCCTAATTGCTACATTAAACTATTCCTGTGTGGGTATTAAGAAAATGTTAGTTGTAACTGCGCTTGTGGATCTACATACACAAAAGAAAATCTGCTCACGCACTATGAGATAGCCACCATAGCTCAAATGGAAAGTACATACAAGTGCAGTGCTAATCAAAAAATTAAAAATGAGTGTACAGTTAGGTCCATATATGTTTGGACACAGTCACAATTTTCATACTTTTGGCTCTGTATGCCACCAGAATAAAATTAAAACAAAACAATCCAAATTAATTTGAAGTGCAGACTTTCCGCTTAATTCAAGGGGTTGAACATAAATATCAAGTACAAATTTTAGGAACTGCAACCATTTTTTTACACAGTCCCCCGCAGTTCCCGTGAGGTAGAGGTGGAAGGCGCGAGGCCTTTCTGTGGATAGCTCCACCTCGAAGAGGAACTCTTTGCAGACCTCACATCGCCCGAACGGCTTCAACTGCACCACCAGTCCCGAACAGCCGGGACAGATCACACCGAGGGCCTCTATGTCTCTGCAGGTATACAGAGCCAACCGCCCCCGGGGCCTTAGTCTTATTCCTGTATCCGTGATCGGAGCAGCAAAGGAAGTCATCTCCGCTGTAGAAGGAACAAAAATCCACGGAGTACTTGAGGTCATCCTGACTGGCTGCTGCTCCAATGCGCACTGACCCCTTCGTGCCGGAATCCCCACGTGTGTCCTTCCACATGGCTAGACTCCTCCCACACTCTGCATTTATTCGCGGGCTTTCTCTTCTTCCCGCCCACAAACTGCGCAGCTATGGTGTGCCTCGTGGCGCGTTGGTCAATATGGCCGACCTACTCGGAACTCCTCCGGGCAGCAAAGTTCAAATTCAGACACAATACACATCCCGGACACGATGCCCCCACGTGTAGCGACCTCAACCCTCTCACCCCTTCTCATTCTCGGCTTGTTGGTCTTGTCTAGGGGTTTAGTAATGGGGGGAGGGATGCAATACACCATGGCCCATGTCCTCCAGAGAGACTGGAGGTGAAAGCCAGAACTATCGGGTTTTGTGTGTGTGTCCCAGAGTCAAATCCTTTCTTTGAATTGACTCCCTTTGCTCCTAGTAACCAGAGTTCCACACACTGAAAAGGTCCAACTCGTATTTATTCTCTTCCAGCAATTAATAGTCATACAGCGCAGACAGGTTGAGACCCATAGAACACTTCAGTATTTGTGGGGAGTAGGTCAAGGCACAATTCCTTAAGTAGAGCTAACCACTGTGGTGTCACCAATGGTTATGATGTATAGTCACTGCCACCGACTATATAGAACAACAGCATGAATTACCTTCGCTATCACAGCCCCTGTCAGAGGGAAGACATCCGTCCAAGAGAGTTAACGGAGGCCTCACACCACCAGAGTCCTCCAAGAACCACAAAAGGTTCTCAGATTCCCTAACAATCAGTGCATCCGGGTTACACTACCACCCAGATGCTTCCCCTAAATTCAAATACCCGCTACATGTGCAACTCAAGTTGCATCTGAAATTGCACTAGTGTGAACGGAGCCTTATATCTGATGAGAACTCAAACTGACCATAACACACAAAATCATGGCTGCCCCTTTATACCCTTCCTCCTGCAAGAAATAGCAGAGAATGGAGTAATTATGCCACTTTAAAGAACATAATATTTAGTAACCCTGAAGCCTCGTACACACGACCGGTTTTCTCGGCAAGAAACGACAAGAAAATTGCTGGCAGAGCTTTCTTGCCGAGAAAACCGTGCGTGTGTACGAGGCTTTCAGGTTTCTCGTCAAGAAAACTGCCCAGAATCTCAACGAGAAAAAAAGAAGACCTGCTTTCTTTTTTCTCGTCTGGAGTCTCAGTTTTCTTGTCGTGATTCTCCTCAGACTGTATTTGGATGAGAAAACTGTTCGTGTGTATGCTTTTCCGAGTCTTCAAAAACCGCGCATGGTCAGAATCAAGTATGTGACGGGAGCGCATCTTCTTGTAAAACTAGCGTTCGTAATGGAGATAGCACATTCATCACGCTGTAACGAACTGAAAGCACGAAGACTGAAAAGCGCAAATCGCCTCTCCCCAAACTTTTACTTCACACGCAGTAACACGAGATCAGCAAAAGCAGCCCAAGGGGTGGTGCCATTGGAATAGAACTTCCCCTTTATACTGCCGTTGTACGTGTTGTGCGTGACCGTGCTTTACAACGACAAGATTTTGGATTGACAGTGTGTATGGAAGGAAAGCTTGACAAGAATCTCGTCAAGCTTGACAAGAAACCCGTCGAGAAAAACAACGTTTTTTTTGCGACGAGATTCTCGGCCGTGTGTACGAGGCTTGAGACCCTACAGTGACCCTTCTTCATCTGAAGATGTTTCAGAACTAGAAGGGACCTCTTTTGCTTATTGCTGCTGACAGATGGCCCACTGGGCTTGTGATGTGGTAGGAGAACCCATCCCTGGAATGCCTTTAATTAAACAGAGCCATACAGGGAACGCTGATCTTTTGTCCTCTACAATGGCATGATTGCTGTCTGTTGGCAGACGTTAAGAGAATTTCCACTGAAAAATATGTTGAACAAGGAGTGAACATGTTCCCTAGTCTGCACTCATAGAGATCTCCAGAGACACTGAATACCAGGGCTGGGGTTGGGAAAAGTTCCAGAAACTGAACAAGTGCATGCAGTGCCAGTTTGTTTTGTATATATTTTGTTGAATATGTTGGGTGCTAATAGGTAACATTAAAAAATAAAGTGATTGTACAGTCTCAATTTTTTTTTTTTTTTTTTAATAACAAACATGTTATACTTACCTGCTCTGTGTAATGGTTTTGCACAGAACAGCCCTATTCCTCTTCTTCTCAGGTCCACCACCAGCCGATTGTCCCCATAGCAAGTTGCTTGTTATGGGGGACACCCGTGTGTTTTTGGCACTTCGTTCCAAGCCCTGCTGTATGTTCATAAGACACATACCCCTTAGGTTGATCTAAACTCAGCGATATGCACAAAAGCAGGGGGTTTTCTAGGTTCTCTCCCTTCTTACTGGCTGTGATTGACAGCAGCAGGAGCCAGTGGCTCCCCTAGCTGTATCTGAGCCAATAAGGAGGGAGAGAACCTACAAAACCTCTGCTCTCCTGCATATCACTGGATTGAGATCGGATTCAGGTATGTATTTAGGAGGGGCTGCAGGGTAAGTAAGGAAAAAAAACTTCTGCCTTTACAACCACTTTAATATTTCTTTGTAACAGGTTAATATAATACAGGGGGCGGCTCATCCATTAAGGGTGCGTGGGTGCCACCCCCCCCCCCCATCCATGCGTCTGGCCCCTTTCAGGATGCTGAATTCATGGACTCCAATGAGGGGTGTTTTTTTTTTAAGCACCAATTAGAGCCAGAGGCTCTAATAGGCTTCAAAATAGGGGGGCTCGGGGTGTAGAGAATGCGCTATGATTGGCTGAAAGGACAGGCGATCCTATTGGATGTCTAGGAGGAGAGGAGTCGCACAGCCATAGCTATGAAGGAAATGACACAGGAGCCGCTGTCCGATGCCTGATGCCGCTGGCCGCCGCCTGATGCCCACCGCCCAATGCCCGCCGACTGATGCCCGATGCCGCTCCCTGATGCCCGCCGCTGCTGCCCACCACCTGCATCTAGATGGGCTAAGACAGCGAGCAGGCGGAGGGGCTTTAGGTGCCACCGGCCGCCGAGGTGAGGGAAGGTGAATTTTTGCCGCCCCCCCCCAAATAAAAAAAAACACCAGCCGCCACTGTATAATACACTTGGAAATTCACATTTCCTGCCTACAGCCAGCAAGGTACCCCATTCCCGAGCACCAGTGGGACAATGTATAGTTTCCTTTTTTGCTCATACCAGCACTACAAGTATATTCAGACATCACCATTTTTTTGTTTTTTTCAGTACTCGCCAGAGTAGGAACCAGTTATCACTCCTTTTGTTTGTTATTTTTGCTACATCCTATTGCAGAGATTTCCTTCCTTTTGGTGACAATGTTGTTACTGTGGCAAAATGTTAGGAGAGCCTCTAATGTCAATAAAACAAGCTAACAAGGGTTCTACTCTCTTCCAACTCTACTACCAACAAGTGATTTTATTGCTAAGTCCTTGTTAAAGAGATTTTCCCTATGGAAATTTTTTATGAATTGGACAAAGGCATTACAATTACCATCCTCTAATCCAGGGGTCTCAAACCTGCGGCCCTCCAGCTGTTGCGGAACTACAAGTCCCATCATGCCTCTGCCTATGGGAGTCATGCTTGTAACTGTTTAGCCTTGCAATGCCTCATGGGAATTGTAGTTCTGCAACAGCTGGAGGGCCACCAGTTTGAGACCCCTACTCTAATCTATCCAAAATCTATCCAAATCTAACAAAAAAGTTTTGGCTAGGGATACACTTTATCAATAAATGTTTTGCATAAACTGTGACTGGAGTCACTTTGGGTGGGGGGCTTGTGGAACCCAGCATACCTTGGGGAGCTCTGGAAACTTCTAGTCCAGCTCCCTGTGTCTATTAGGGGCACTGGGTGACGGAGAACCCCTGTCGGGTCTGTACTAACCAGACTCACCGTACAACCACACCGGACTCAGCATTTCCTTTTAACCCTATTATCCAGGGTTCTATATGTGTGGTTTGTGTTGAAAGAATGAAGGGGCTCTTTCACTTGGGACAATAATATTTCTGAACAATATCCTTCAAGAAATATATGAAGATAAATTAATTCCACCTTTCCAATTGCTGTAATATTGTATGAGCTTGGTCTCATAGACTGTTGTATACTTTTTACTAGGTCGTTTGTGGCTGTATCCCATTGTTCTATTGTTTCTGTCTGCCTTGGGAGCAACCTATTATGGGATGTAGACATAAGAAGAACATGATTTGACAGCACCACTGTAACATTCCTCCATCCCTATAGTATACATACAAAGAAAAATTCTGGTCATGGGACTTTAAATGAGGCATATCACAAAAAAAAATTACAAAAATAGAAAATATATTATAAAGTTTATTCAAAAATTAATCGTAGAAGCACATTTCATGTTTAGCGAAATACATGGTACAGAATAAAAATTGACTTTTGAACATAATTAAGAGCTGACATATGGCACATGATTATTATAATGAATTCATAAGAAACCAATACATGGTACAATAGAACAGACGAATGCATGATATATATAAAATGTAGTGACTTGTAGTATAGTAACTCTACGCATTTCATGGCTCATGTCCACTCATCAGGAATATGTTGCCAAAATTATATGTCAGCTCAGAATAAAAATTCAGCCTACAAGATGGATGTTAGGGTTGCCAATGACAAAGTCTGACCCGGGGCTAAGGCAGTTACATCCCAACTGGACCAGGGGCACAGGACAGGAACTGACCAGGAGGCAAGGAGTGATCCATGTATTAGAAGCAGAAAAGCACATCTGACCAACACTGGTCCAAACAAAAAAAACTGTGGTGACTCCGTGTGGGAACTGGATGGACGTGTCTGCACTTTGCACTTTGTCATTGGCAACTGTGTACGGACACCTTGCCGATCCCTGGCGGTGCTCGCGCAGCCATTACCTTCACAGGCTGTCACTGAAACCAGCCCACTGAGCCATAGGCCCAGCGGGCAACTCCCGGTAGTCCCGATGGCCAGTACATGCCTGCACCTTTTGGTCAAGGCAATGAAGGGGGCATTCACAAGAGTAGAAAGTGTAGAGTCTCCTGCAAAGCAAGTTCTTTAAAAGGAGTTGTAAAGTCTCAAGGTTTTTCACCTTAATGCATTAAGGTGAGAGCGGGGGGCGGGCGGACCCAAGTCCTGCTGTCTATGTCAATGGACGCAGCAGCGGGACTCATGAGTGTGCCCGCACGGGTGCCCCCATGAAAAGCGGCTCTCTGTGGGGGCACCCGATGAAGAGGAGGGGCCAGGAGCGCCGCCGGGGCACCGCAGAAGAGGAGGATCAGGGCTGCTCTGTGAAAAACCCTTGCACAGAGCAGGTAAGTATAACATGTTTGTTATTTATATAAAAAAATACGAACCTTTACAATCACTTTAAGCACCTCTAGAGAGAGCGTTCTAATTTCCCATTCCTAATGGGAATAAGGGACATCATTTTGGATAAGCGGAGTAAGGTCGCAAGATATACCTCCTTTCTGAGCAAGGTGGCCAAGCTCCATCCAATCAGAGATAATATGAAGCATCTAAAGTTGTTGAGGCTTTGATGAGGCAAACAAGCATATTGCTCTTCTTTGGAGGATGCAGTGAATGGCCTGAAAGTCGGCATGGGCTCTTGTGGCCATGTTTAAAGCAATGAAATTGTGAAAGGAGAATGTGGACGCAGTATTCAACAACATTTTCACAAACTCGGTAGTTCAGGAGCCGGAGCTGGTGTCGGTTTCCATGGTGAGGCTCCAATTGACATCATCTGCATAGTGGCGCAAGTTATGCTCCCGTCAGTTACAGCAACGTGAGTGCTATGGCTGGGGCCTGGGCTTGCTGATCCCACCTCTAACAGGTGTAGTGTAAGATCCCTTTGAGGGAGTTTCATCTTTTGGCAAGCTGAATAGCACCGTAACCCTGGCCACAGTTGGCAAGTCGGATCTTGCCTCAGGACCGGCACCTGCTAGACCAGAAGACAACACAGTCTAAAGGACAAAGTTCAGAGCATGCAAGGGTCGCATCTTTTTACAGACCAGGTCGGGATTTTAGGAAGAGCTGGTGAAGAGGCCAGATATCCCCTCAGAAGTATGCTAAAAGCTTGAGCTACTGAGTTTGGGAGTCAGACTATTGAAACGTTAAAGCTGTCTTTTCAGGACATGCATGGTCCATCAGAAGTCCTCCTAATCTTGGATTCATTTCCACCGATTTGGCCTCACTCTGAGGTAAAAGAAGCATTTATTCTTGTATTATGTAAAGTCACTGGTGTTGCAAAGTGCTGCTGTGCCAGTCCCAGAATGCAAGAGATTTCAGGGCATGTACTCGCCCCTCTTTATGGTCATGAAGAGGAATGGCTTGCGAAGGCCAGTTTTAGACCTTGCGCACCTGAAACAATTTTCACCAAAAAGGAGAAGTTCAAGATGGAGACATTGTCCCTGATTCATAGGGGGTCCAGCCAGGTGACTGGCCCATTTCCAATAGACCCAAAGATGCTTACTTTCATGTGCCCATTGTGGAAGTCTTCCGCAAGTTCCTTCAGTTTGCTGTAGGTCAGGACCATCTCCAGCTCGCTTGTCTACCATTCAGGCTTTCAACATCACCCTGTGTTGTTTAGGATCCTATTGGTTGGTATAGTCTTTTTTAAAGAAAGGAGCATACGCCTGCACAGTTACTTCGATGTCCTTCTCCTACTGTCTCAAGACAGAGGGCAGCTGCTGGAGCCCAGAGCTCAGATCTGTGTGCCCGATTGTGCTGTTATATGTCACAGTCATAGCACAAGCCAATATGCGGGCCTTTGCCAATGGTCACCCGTCAGCACCCGCTGATCAGCTCAGTGATTCACGAAACAGAGCTCTTTGATTGTAATGCCGAGCTCTGTTCACTGACAGGGGATCTTGCTGTTTTTTTCTCTATGCTAAGCAGGGGAAATAAACAACATGATCCTTAGTAGAAGCAGCACATATCACACACATTACACATAATTAGGCACACAGTTCCCCCAGCACCAGTTAGTGTCAGATTGACCGCCGCACTATCGCAGTCCTGGTAAAAGTTGCTGATCACCGCCATTAGTGGTATAAAAAAAAAATCCAGTAATTATCCTATAGTTTGTAGACGCTAAAACTGTCAGACAAACCTATTAATGTACACGTATTGGCATTTTTTTTTTTTACCAAAGACATATAGCAGAATACATTTTGGTCAAAATTTAGGAGGAAATTTGCATTTTTTCTTATTGGATATGTTTTATAGCAAAAACTAAAAAATATTTTAAAAAAAAAATCAGATTTTTTTGTCAGTGGTGATCAAATACCACCAAAAGAAACCTCTATTTGTGTGAAAAAAACCATTATAGAAATTTTGTCTGTGTACAGTGTTTTAAGACCGCTTAATTATCAATTACATCAGCGCAGGGACGAATAGCAAAAAATGGCCTGGTCATTAAGGGGGTAAAACCTTCGGAGGTCAAGTGGTTTTAAAATAAGTTAGTTGGCCACTCTGAACATTTCAATACCATACAATGCTTTATTGTTCCGTTTGGCACATCATTCTACAAAACTTAATTTGCCTTAAGCCATTAAACTAGATGTAAAAATGCACAAAAGTGTGAATTATTTCTCTTTTTTCTCTGCCTCCAATAAATGTTTTAATTGCCCCAGTCTATGACAAAGAATAAAGGATTTCTCAGCAGTGACAATGCACACTTCCAGGCCTGTTGCTAATAAGCCTTCTATTCTTGGCACTGTAAAACTTGTGCTCTACTCAGCCTTTCATCTTTTTCTCTCTACACAAAGAACATTTTTTCCAAGTGCCAAAATTTCACAAGTTGTCCTGTTACAATGAGGTTATAATTGGGCTGTACAAATATCACACCAATGCAGACTTCACTATGTCTGGTGCAATGATAAAAGAGCATATTCATCTGGGGGTCAAATGTGAGGACACAAAGTTCAAGTAGAGTCATCGACATCAAAATATCAAGTGTGCTAGGGCCAAGTGAACAGGATCGAAAACAGAGGTCGAATAAGGCCAGCGTGGGGGTTTACAATCTAAGCCAAAAGGAGAGGATTGCATGACTTTAATATTACCATTGGGTGATTACTACAGTGTTTACCTAGAAGTCAATTACCGGTATGTGTTGTTTTCAAATTTTCCTCCAGTAGTTTGTAGACGCTATAACTTTTGCGCAAACCAATCAATATACGGTTTTTGGGATTTGTTTTACCAAAAATATGTAGAAGAATACATATTGGCCTAAATTGATGAAGAAATTCGGTTTTTTTTTTATGTTTTTTTTTTTGAATATGTATTATAGCAGAAAGTAAAAAATTTTTTTTTTTTTTTTTAAATTGACAGTCTTTTTTTGTTTATAGCGCAAAAAAATAAAACCGCAGAGGTGAGCAAATACCACCAAAAGAAAGCTCTGTTTGTGGGAAAAAGGGACATCAATTTAATTTGGGTACAGCTTCGCACGACCGCGCAATTGTCAGTTAAAGTGACGCAGTGCCATATCGCAAAAAATGGCCTGGTCAGGAAGTGGGTAAAACCTTCCAGGGCTGAAGTGGTTAAATGGGGTGAGGTTAAAGTCTAAGATGAAAGAGGGATGGAGGGAGAAGGAAGAGCGGGATGGAGGGAGAAAGAGAGGGAGAGAGAAAGAAAGAGATAGGGAGAGAAGGAAAGAGAGAGGGATGGAGGGACAGTAGCCTCAGATCCTACACCACAATAGCAATATGTGTATGCCAGAAAGTTTAACAATCAGCAGATAAAGATACTCCAAACACCTGGTGTTAGCGCTTTAATCATCACGGCACCATGGTTGATATGGTGTCAGGATTGATGCGCATTATTTCTATTATTACATTGTAATATAAAATGAAATGGTTGAATTCACCACTTGGCACGTCGCCTGAAACCAGATGCACCTTGTCACTTGCCATCTTCGCCTGCCACCAGATGCAGTGTGTCACTTGCCACGTCCAGGGCCATCTTTATGGTAGGGCAAAAGGGGCAGCTGCCCTGGGCCCTGTCATGGTTATGGGGCCCAAAGCAGCTGCCTCATACTTGCCAACTATACTGGTTTAAATTCTCCTGAAGGTTTAGTCCCGTGCTGTGTCCAGATATATCAGCGTGAAGTGCTGCTACTAATGCTGCTCATCTCTGCACTACTGCTGTGTACAGGTGACTCACCTGCAGACCCTGTGTTTACATGTAAATAACCGGTATTGATATGTAGATAGCGGGGCATTAATATGTTAATAGCGTTTGACCGTCTGCACTGATATGTAAATAGAGACGGGATTCATATGTATATCATGCCCCCCATATCCACCATCACCGCTGCTGGGAGATAAAGGGGCATGATTGAAAGTCCTGCCTGCAACGGTAAGCAAGCAAATTGGAGGGGATGAACGGGAGGGTAGTATGTGGTGTGCAGAAGTAGGCAGGAAGGAATTACATTTTGGGGTGCACAGGCGAGCAATGAGGGGATGTATAGAAGTAAGGAAGGGGGGTGCAAAGATGAGCAGAGGAGGCAGGCAGAGTTAAAGGAAAGGGGGGTTGGAGTGGAGGGGATGGGGAAGGTTTGGGGTGCAGAGGTTAGCAAGGGTTTTAAGATACAAAAGGTGTACTAACAGGGTGGATAAAGATGTAGGTCGCATGTAGGGCGGCCCATTCACTTCAATGGGCTGCTCTATGCACTGGAATTGCAGAAAAAAGTCCCTAACCCTTTTTCAAAATGACACGATGCCACAGTACAGTAGACATGTGCATTCGTTTTCGTCTGAATGCATTTTTGTCCGAATTTCTGGGATTTTCGCGTTCGTTTTAACAAATGATAACAAATGTGCAGAGTCCGAAATCCGAAAGATCCGACATAAAAAATGCTTTATTTTCGTTTCGTTGCTACAACAGTTCGATATAGATAGAAGATTCGACATGACGGTGACAATAGCGGTCTGTGTCTATCGAATCTGCGGTTGAATGTGCCTAACCTAACTCTATTAGTCCGAGATTGTTCGACATAGAGAGAAAAGATTCAACATTATAGAGACATGAAGATTCAACATAAAGAGAAAAGAGTCGACATAGAGAGAAAAGATTCGTCATAGAGAGAAAAAATTTGACATTATAGAGACATGAAGATTCGACGAAGCAGCTAAAAACATACGATCGCCGCGAGCGGACATTTATGGTCAAATGCTCCGCCCATAGGCTATAAAAGAATTCTAAAGTTGGTTGACTAGTAATAATAATTAATAAATATAATTATTACTAGTCATACAACATTAGAATTCTACTATAGCTTGTGGGCGGAGCATTCGACCGGAAATGTATGATTATGGCGTCGTACAGTTTAGCTGCTTCGTCAAATCTTCTTAGAACATTCGACAGACACCATAATCCTTCAATGACAGATTCGGCCTTAATTAATTCAGATTTTCGGACGAATGCATTTTTTAACGAAACAAAATAAATAACAACGAATTTTGGAAGTAACTAAATAATTGTATTTTTCGGACGAAAACTAAATTCCGAAACAAAATATTTCAGGGTGCACATGTCTACAGAACAGTAGGATTTTGGTGCATGTGAAAACGCACATGTGAGCGGATTTGTCACTAACAATTAATGGCACTGCTGTGTATCTGCTAAAATGCAGCACATTTCTGTGGTGTCAGGAAAGCGATTTTGCATGCATTCTCAACACACACAAAAATGAACGCAAGCTAAATGTCTCCATTACATTGATGGTCAGTGTAAATCTTCTCATTACATTGGTAGTTTCTGTGAATGCTCCTATTACATTAGTGATCAGTGTAAATCCTCTTTACAATGTGACCAGTGTAGAAAACTCCTCTTTATATTGGTAGTCGGTAAAAAGAAAAATCCTAACTTGCATTTGTGGTCAGTTTCGAATCCTCCCATACATTGGTGGTCCATTTAGAAGCCCCCTTTAAATTAGTGGTTAGTGTAAATTTCCAATTACAATGGTGGTGAGTGTAAATCCCCCCTTATATTGGTGGTAAGTGTAGAAATCCCCATTTATTGGTTGTTGGTGTAAAATCCCCCATTACATTGGTTGTCGTTTTTATATATTTTTATTGAAAAGAATGGCATTGTACAACAATAATACAAAGAAAAAAAGAAGGGAAAGGGAATAATTATGCCTAGTGGCTATTGCCTAAATATCCTTAAACTAGCCAAGTTTTATATTTCCCATTCCCACTTGCATTTTCACAAAATAAAGAACTGAAAGTTGCCTAAATATAACGTGTCGACATATTCACTATCAATGCCAATTTTTATATACATGTATGCACATATAAAAAAACAAGACGTAAACAAACAACGCCACCAAACAAAAAACAAACAACAAACAGCCCACACACCAAAACGAAAATAAATAAATAAATTAAATATATCATCGAACAGACAGTATCCCAACAGTTACAGTTACAGAACAGATAACATCCGAGGAAACTCCAGCAACTCCACCCAGGGGGCCCAGACTTCCCAGAAGTTACTGTGACAGACCTAGCCGGGACAGAGGCTTTTGGAGAGGACTGAATGCTAGCCTCTTGCCTTCCGATTATGGGCCAGGGCCTCAAGACAGGAATGCGGATGGGTTATCCCGGCAGACAGACCTGGAACCTTAAGACTACTTTTCCAACATCCTCGAGTTGACCCGTTCGGGGTCCCACTGTGGCTGTTGGACTATTTCCCAGGAGGGAGTATTGTCATGAACCTTGGAATACTGAAGTATTTCTCCTTTGAATCTATTACACAGTGGGGGGGTCTTCTGCCCTGTCTTAAGGCTAACCCCCCCCCCCTCCAGACGGCTCCATGGTCTAGAAGAAAAGCATTGTTCTGTGTTTGACTGTTTGGTTATGTACTTTAATTACCCCCTGGGGCTTCTGTGTCAATACACATCTCAGTTCTCCTATTCAAGCTATCGGACCAATCCCGGCTGACCCTGCTTCAAGTCCTCATTTGCATGGCCAAGAGAACCTAATTGAGAAATACAATGGACTTTACAATTGACCAATAGGAAAGTGGTTGTTGGGGGCAGGGTGTTCAAACTGCTGTATAAAAGTGTGTGTGTGCATCTAATAAAATGAGATTCCTGTTTGAACTTACATACAGCCTGCTGGTGTTTGTTCTGAACTATCACAAATGGATTAGAATGTCACAAAGCTGTAGTTTGAATCCCGGAGCATCGGATGGCCAAACCATCAGACGTTGCGATCTGCAATATGATCCAATAGTAGCAGAGGAGTGTCGGGAGAGTGGAACCGAGCGAGCAAGGGGCTCGTTACAGTTACATTCACCATTATTTGCTTATGTGTTTTCGGCTCCTCGCAGGGAGGGAGAGGCACATCGCACCAGAAGCCCGTACCCTCCTGAGTAAGGAGGTTGAGCGGTGTTACTTTTCGGGCCTGCCCGCGGCTGGAGTTGAATCCTCCCGAGGATGATTCTCACCTCTACCTTAGATAGATGCAAGTCCTTATGTTTCCCCAGGAATATAATTGTCCACACCAACTGAAAGTCCAACTTCTATATTTATTTTACACGGATAATAAATATGCCTCTTTGAAAGCAGACAGGTTGGGACAAGACACAGGACAGCTTAGGTGGGAGGAGGTCCAGGCATAAACTTGAATCATGTTCTCTTACTGTTTAGATTTCACAAACAGTTACGGCGCACAATTTCTGCCACAGACCGTGAGGTTGGTCCCTGCCACAGACCAAGTGAATAGAAAGTCACTGACACTGACTTGGAGAACGGGTCACTGCCACTGACCGGGTGAATAGGGCTTTGCCCTATGAAGTCACTGCCCACTGACTTGAAGCGAGTAGGGTCACGGCCACTGACCTGAAGAACTACCTTCTTAAAGTATTTTGCCCATGTCAAGGAGAAAACCATCCCTCCGGAGAGTTACCAGAGGCCCTCACCGTTACCACGACTCTGTGCTGGGTCTTCGGAAAGGGTTACCTCCCTGGCCTCCTCATCTCAGATACGGGTCCCCTCGCAAGGCGGCACCCTGGGAGTCCTCGATCCCCGGCGGAACCCAGCCGAAGGTGCTGGGCCCCGGGCCTCCAAATTAGTACCTCACCCCAGACTGAAGGTGTCTGGGATGGAACAGGAACTCGGCCTCCGGGCCTAGGGCACCCGGAGATAGACGACCCACACACTCAGGCCGAAGGTGCCTGGGCGTGCACGAAGCACCACACACACCCAGGCCGAAGGTGCCTGGGCGTGGAGGAAGACCCACATGGAAGATGGCCGCCCCTTTTTATACCCTCTCCCAACAGGCACAGCAGGTTCCCCGCCCCGCCGTACTGCTGCCGAAAGGGGACAAGAAAAGGCGCAACCCTGTATTGCGGTTCAACCCGGACCCAGGATGACAGCGCCACCTGTAGGTTCCAGGGAACTACACACCAATACCAACTCCCATGGCACACAAATGGTCCCTTAACCCTAACAATAGTGTGTCTGAGCCCAACTACCACTCAGACACTCCCCTAAATTGTACACCCCGCTACATATGGTTCATCTCTACTACCCATTCCCGTATTGTTGGTATTATTTGGGACTTCCAATGTCTTGGAATTAAGGCTCTTCCGCCCATCAAAAAAAAAAAAAAAAAAATATTCCCTTTTTAATTGATTTAATTTGACCCAGGAATTAAAGAGAGAAGCGCTACCTCAGGAGTCCTCTGCCAATTTTTACCAATGACCACATGGCTGAGTTTAAATATAGCCACCCAAAATGGTTTTATTTTCGAACAAGACCACCATAGATGTAATAATGTGCCCCTCGATTCACCGCATCTCCAGCATAGGTCAGACATAGCTGGAGTAATTTTATTTAGTAAGACCGGGCAGCGGAACCATCTCTTCATAATCGTATAATTACGTTCCTGTGAACAGGACGACAAAGTTATTTTGTGTCATTTTGTTTTGTTAGGTACCGTGAGGGGATTGGTAATATTATAAAGTGTCCTATAACATTCTTGTAAGGTCCGAGCAATGTCTTTAGAATTATGTACCAAGCCCTTTTTAGGGCATCAAAGTTTGGGGATATAAGTGCAATTTGGTTTAGTGTGAATTGACCTGGCCAGTGGTCTACCCGCTTTATTACCATATTCATACATAGTTCTATGCATTTAGTCTTTATGTTTAAAGTATGCCATAACAAGTATATGTAAAAGATCTTTCCGTTTCTTTTCTAATAGCTCAAATACATCAGCCTCAAATGAACGTTTATGGGTAAGCTCAAGCTTATGAATTTCCTGTAGGAGCTGTTTAATATCTACAGATCGTACTTTTTTTTTAAATATGCACCTTCAGAAATGAGGATCCCCCTTATGACACACTTCAAAGCCTCCCATTTAAGTGGTTGCGCTGTCATATCCCGCATGTTATCTGTTAAAAACTGAGAGATCGATCTTCTAACCGCCTCTTAAAAAATGTAGATTAATTTTTTAAGAGGCTTTCATTCAGCCTCCAAGAAGCTACAGGTTTAGAAAATTGCAGTATATCAATTAAGAAAAAAAGCTGGAAACTCTGGTCAGTGTAAATTCTTCATTACATTGGTGGTCAGTGTAAACCCCCCTAACATTGGTGGGGACTACCACTGATTCCGTCTACCCTCCCCGCATTGCCACTGATCACACCCTCCCCCCCAGCACTGCCACCGATCCCAGGAGTCCTAGGATCTCTAGGAGTTTTCTCTTGATGGGTCCCCTCATCTGCCCAGTCTATGGTGTGCAGACAGTGAGGAGATGATGTGCAGTAACATCTAGAAACCAATCAGTGAGCAGTACTAATGTGCAGTAACCGCTAGCAACCTATTAGTGAGGGGTAACCATATCCAGTAACCTCTAGCGACCAATCAGTGAGCAGTATTGATGTACAGTAAGCTCTAGCAACCAACCAACAAGCAGAAGTCATGTGCTGTAACCTCTATCAACTAACCAGTGAGCTGTGATGTGTGCTCTAACCTCTAGCAACCAATTAGTGAGCAGTAATGATACGCTGTAACCTTAGGCAACCAATCACAATCACTGCCTGATCTGATTTAGTAAACTGATTTTAAGTCTAGCTGCTATTTATTGTATGTCTCAGAGCAGGTGGAGAGTGAAATTGCATGAGGGGGGGCCCAAGAAAATGTGCGCCCAGGGTCCAATCAATATTAAAGACAGCCCTGGCCACGTCACTTGCCACCAGATGCAGCTTGTTACTTATTACCAGAGATGCAGCACTCACTTGTCACCAAGATGCAGCTTATTACTTGCCACCAGAGATGCAGCGCTCACTTGTCACCAAGATGTAGCTTGCCACCAGATTCTGAGACCTCCATGCTGCTGTATCGCCAGAGCCGCCACTAGAGGTCCGGGGTTGGCACTGGTGATTTTGCCTCCGCCACCATTTTTGCAAAGAGCAGCTCTCGTGGAGGCCGAGGGGAACAAAAAAAGAGGCAGAGGCGGAGCCCGGGTGCCAATAGAACTGCCGCCAACCCCTCGCCCCACGGCCTGGCCTACAACCCAGGCTTTGCCTCTTGTTTCTTCCCCTGGGCCTCAATGAAAACTGCTCTTTGCAAAAATGGCGGCGACCCTGGGTCTCTAGCGGCGGCTCTGGCAATTTACCGTGGAACACAATGACAAAGCCAATTTCCAGTGGCATTTCAGGGATTTAGGTCTGAATACCATCAATGTCCCAGGAAAATCAGGACTGTTGGCAAGTATGCCCTTACAATGGTGGTTAGTGGGAAGAATGCTCCTTACATTGGTGGTCAGTGGGAAGAATGCTCCTTACATTGGTGGTCAGTGGGAAGAATGCTCCTTACATTGGTGGTCAGTGGGAAGAATGCTCCTTACATTGGTGGTCAGTGGGAAGAATGCTCCTTACATTGGTGATCAGTGGGAAGAATGCTCCTTACATTGGTGGTCAGTGAGAAGAATATTCCTTACATTGGTGATCAGTGGGAAGAATGTTCCTTACATTGGTGATCAGTGGGAAGAATGCTCCTTACATTGGTGATCAGTGGGAAGAATGCCCCTTACATTGGTGATCAGTGGGAAGAATGTTCCTTACATTGGTGGTCAGTGGGAAGAATGCTCCTTACATTGGTGATCAGTGGGAAGAATGTTCCTTACATTGGTGGTCAGTGGGAAGAATGCTCCTTACATTGGTGGTCAGTGGGAAGAATGCTCCTTACATTGGTGGTCAGTGGGAAGAATGTTCCTTACATTGGTGATCAGTAGGAAGAATGCTCCTTACATTGGTGGTCAGTAGGAAGAATGCTCCTTACATTGGTGATCAGTAGGAAGAATGCTCCTTACATTGGTGGTCAGTGGGAAGAATGCTCCTTACATTGGTGATCAGTAGGAAGAATGCTCCTTACATTGGTGGTCAGTGGGAAGAATGCTCCTTACATTGGTGATCAGTGGGAAGAATGCTCCTTACATTGGTGGTCAGTGGGAAGAATGCTCCTTACATTGGTGATCAGTGGGAAGAATGCTCCTTACATTGGTGGTCAGTGGGAAGAATGCTCCTTACATTGGTGGTCAGTGGGAAGAATGCTCCTTACATCGGTGGTCAGTGGGAAGAATGCTCCTTACATCGGTGGTCAGTGGGAAGAATGCTCCTTACATTGGTGGTCAGTGGGAAGAATGCTCCTTATATGGGTGGCCATTTGGTAAAATCCCCCCTTACAGAAAGCTGAAAAGATCATTGTTGTCGGTGGTTATTTATCTGAGAGGGAGAAGTTGCTCATTGATCAATTAACCCCTAGCAACCTCTGAAGGAAACCTAGGGTTCCACGCAACCCTCGTTGAGAAAGTGTTGTATAAGTCAAGTGTGTTTGGCCCATGTGCCTGCTTTCAGTTGGAGACAATTAAGCATCTAGTAGCAGTTAGTACATGTGTGTCACATTAGTTGTTTTTTTTTTTTGTCATTTTTAAGTATTATATTGATTGTGTATTCCTTTAAGTACCATAAAAATAAAGTAGACACTAAGCAGTATTATTTGGCAAAATAGAACACTCATGGAAGCACTGAACATCTGTCTATGCTTTTTGGGATCATGTTCCCTATACCCTGTTCTTGTCTGTTTCCTTTAGGCCCACTGACTACATGCTCGGGCCCCCTGCTCTCACAAGCCTGGGGCTCACTGTTCTCCCAGACCTCGCCCATAATTATGATCTGGTATTAAAGATTCTGAGATTTACAATGCACATTGGTATATACAAGAACTTTTCCAGGGTCCCACCCAGCAAGGAGTTTATATAGAAATGTTCTATTTTTACCAGATGATGGGTGTGACCTTTACTCTCAGACTCGCACTGTACAAGGCGTGCGTGTGGCTGCTGTAGGAATTTACACATTTAAATTTACAGTGCAGTTTACAATTGTATTGTGACACGGGAAGGGGCCTCATTTTTCCTGGTCTTGCAGTAGGAAAAAATGTTGTAGGATATTCCTAAAATATTCAGATCTGGGAAACATCTACAGCTGTAGTCCCCAAGCAGTGGCTTGTGAGCCCCATGGGGCTCTTCAATAAATATTACAATGCTCATGGCAGCATAAGTTTTCTAACCAACTCTCTGAACAAATTATACATAACTCTTGTCAGTTAAAGTGGTTGTAAACCCTTACATATGCACAGTGAACTGAATAGCCTCAGGTGATACACAGAGATTAAACAAATCCACCTGCATAAGTTGTATCTGATTATCTGCAGTCTTCTATTCTCTTGATCTGTTCAAAGTGCCAAATTTATAAAGCTTGTCTGAGCTGTCAGAAAAAAATGAGGCAGGAAGCTTAAGTTAAACTCTGCAGAGCTCAGTGAGGAGAGCTCTGGTAGCTGATTAGAGGTAAGGGACACCCCCCCCCCTCCACACAGCCAGGGCCGCCATCAGGGGGGTACAGGCAGTACACCTGTAAGGGGCCCGGAGGTCCCCAGGGGCCGGGATGGCCCCCCTTTTTTTGTAAGGGGCCCAGAGGTCCCCAGGGGCCCGAATTTAAACCCCCTTTTTAAAAAATAAATAAAAATTATCATTTTTTTTATTATTCATTTTTTTATTTAATTAGTTTTTTTTATTTATTTATTTTATTTAATTTATTTATTTATTTACTTATTTTGTTTATTATTAATTTATTTTATTTATTTATTTACTTATTTTGTAAGGGGCCCAGAGGTCCCCAGAGTTCCGGAGGTCCCCACGGCCCCGGATGGAAACCTCCCTTTTTTTATTTATTTTTTATAAATTTTTTTATAAAAATGTTTTTTATTATTATTTATTTTTATTTTATTTTATTTTTTGTAAGGGGCCCAGAGGTCCACAGGGCCCCGGATGGAAACCTCCCTTTTTTTTTTTATAATTTTTTTTTTTGTAAGGGGCCCTGGATGGCAACCCCCCTTTTTTTGTTCTTCTGGTTTTTTTTGTGTTCGTCAACACCCAAACCCCCTGCTTCTCAATTCGTGGCACCCCCCCCCCCCCGCTTCTAAAATTGCGGCAGCCCCCCCCCCTGCTTCTCAATTCGCAGCCGCAGCACCCCCCCCCCGGTTCTCCTCGGCTCCAGGGGGCCCATGTCTGAAGCTGTGTAAGGGGCCCCAAAATTCCTGATGGCGGCCCTGCACACAGTACACCGGAACAGAGCTGAGGCTGTCAATCACAGGCTGTGTGCTGGGACTCCCTCCCCTGTCACTATTTTTCTATTGGCGTCAGGAAAACTTGTCAATAGTGATTCATGCTGATAGCAGAGGAATGAAGTAGCAGACAGAAATGAGACTCAGTGCTCTTAATTGAGAATTAGACTCAGTGCTCTGAATTAGATTTGGGAGGCATACTGTTGTAGCGCAACCACCTCTCCCCAACCTGCATTTAATTAGGCTCCTCGCAGGCAGAGAGAGGCACACCGTACCACAAGCCCGTACCCTCCTGAGTAAAGAGGTTGAGCGGTGTTAGTTTTGGGCCTTGTCTGCGGCCAGAGTCAAAGTCCTCCCAAGAATGATCTCACCTCTACCTTAGATGCGAGTCCTCGTTTTCCCCAGGAATGTGAATGTCCACACTAGCTGAAAGTCCAACTCAACATTTATTTCACACCGGATAATAAACAGCCTCTTTGAGAGCAGACAGGTTGGATCGAAGACACAGGACAGCTTAGGTGTGGAGGAGGTCCAGGCACAAACATAGTTTAACTCTTTAGACTGTTTAGGTTTCTCAAACAGCTTTGGCGCACGATCTCTGCCACAGACCGTGAGGTTGGTCTCTGCCACAGACCGGGTGAATAAAGTCACTGCCAATGACTTGAAACGTAGGGTCACTGCCACTGACCTGGTGAATAGGGCCTCCCATCAACAAAAATGGTCCATTAACCCTAACAATCAATGTGTCTGAGCCTAATTACCACTCAGACACTACCCTTAAATTGAACACCCCGCTACACTGTTTAGAGACTGTGTACAGAATTCTCCCAGTTTTCTAGACTTGAATATAGCAGCGGCAACATCCTATTCAAGTCTAGGGGATGTTAGCATACAGATGTAGGGAGCCCAGCACTAGATTTTTACTGACTGGGCTGCCAACATCACAGGAAATCAGCCTTTGGAGGAGGTAAGTACGGACCTCTGAAGGAAGGGGAAGGCACCCAGCTCTGTGCATTGATAGGACTAGGAAGGAGGACTGGGCTAGTTTTGCTTTAGGTGTGTATCTACTTTAAAGAAAAACTCAGCTTTCCCCAAAAAAGCTGATATAGCATGTAAAGTTACAGTACTAGACATTTTGTAATTTATTAGTATAAAAGGTCTTTCATCAGTGGCATTTTTACAGTGATGCCCCTGGCATTTGTAAGAGCCCATCAATAACAGAATCCTGCTCTCGAGCATTGATCAAGGTAGGATCCTGTAATTGGGTGGTGCCAAATGCACCCCTGGATACATCCAGGTCTGGATGCACTGGCCTCGAGGATGTTTCCCCCTCATCCTCCTCAACCGGAGAGAGCTCCTCATCTTCCTCCCCCAGCATGACTTGTAATGGGAAAACTCCCCCCCCCCCTCAGAGATCAACTCGGTTTTGAGACCTGGAACAGAAACATTATCATCCAAATTAGCATTCTCTGTAACTTCATTATCAGTGACGAGTATCTCCATATTAGAGGGGTGTGTTGTGGGGGTTTCAGGCCCGGACGCCTCAGACTCTGTCCCTTCCAGGCCCAGTGTCCCCAGTTCTCCTGGCAGCCCTATCTGTACCTGGTTCCATAGTTCAAGGAATAGTGGACAGTCCCGCCCCACTATGATGTCATGTATTAAACTTTTTACCACCCCAACCTCTTGTGTAACTGAAATATGGCCATAGGAAACAGTTACCGGGACCAGGGGGTACTCCCTGGGGTCCCCATGGATACACACTACCCGTAGAGTCTTATTCACTGGGCTGAGTCTCCCGACCACCCTGGCATGTACAAGTGTTATCATGCTACCAGGGTCCAGTAGCGCCTTGGCAGGAAGGTGGTTCACCCACACTTCACACTCGAACCGTCCTTCAGCCAGATCAAGATGAGTGGCACACGCTCTTTGCACATAGAAGGAGCTTCTCCGACCAGTCCCACAGTCCATAGGCTCCTCCTGCAGCGGGCACTGTGCCCGGGTATGCCCCCAGGACCGACATCGCCAACACTGTAGGTCCCCCATCCTAGGGACAGGAACCAACCTTCGCAGTTCTGTGGAAGATGATGCAGGTTTGCGGGTTTCAATGTAAGGTAGGGCTTCTCTCCTAGGTGCTGTGGCCGGTCTGGTTGCCCTTGGTGTGGGTTCCCGACGCTTGGCAGGCCCAAGCATGTCCTCCACCACGGTATACCTTTCGACCAACTCAACCAGCTGGTCAGCAGTTGCAGGATCTCCATGGCTTACCCAGCGCTGTAGGTCATCTGGCAGGGACCGCAGGTACCAGTCCATCACCACCCGTTCCACCATTTGTGGGCCCGACAATTTTTCCGGCTGCAGCCATTTTTTCACCAGCTGCACTAGTTCGTGCATTTGAGACCTAGGCGGTCGGTCAGGTTTGTACCGCCAGCGATGCACCCTCTGAGCCCAGACGGCTGTGGTCACTCCCAGGCGGGCCAGGATCTCTGCCTTCAGCCGCTCATAATCGCTGATGTGCTCAGATGGGAGGTCAAAATAGGCCTTTTGTGGGTCACCGGTGAGGAAAGGGGAGATAATGCCAGCCCATTGGTCACGGGGCCACCCCTCTCTCTCCGCTATCCTTTCAAAAGGTAGTGAGAAAGGTCTCTACGTCATCACTGGGTGTTAGCTTTTGTAAAAAATGGGTGGCTCTCACGGACACTTGGTTGCCAGCTGCAACGACCGCTTGCTCTCGTCCCTGAGCCAGACGCTGTACTGCCTCCTGCAAGGCAGCCACCTGTGCTTGAGTGGACCCCTGCTGGGCCGTAAACTGGGCGGCTAGCCTGCTTTCCTGCTGCTGAGCCATCGCTTCCTCATGGCGACGGTTTGCCTCTGCTAAAGCTTGCTGTTGGGTCGCAGTGGCTTGCTGCTGGGTCACAGTGGCTTGTGCCAAAGCCTTGATGACCTCCTCCATGCCTTTGTCTGCTGTTTGCAATGTCTGAGCTGACTTCACCCAAGACCATACCTCCCAACTGGCACGGATTGTGTGGGTTTTACCCGCAGAGGCTCCTCCTTCCCGCACTCCCGCAAGACTATCATGTTTCCCGCACAGCAGGAAACATGAACAGAAGAAGAGGAGCAGCAGGTAAGAGCCCCCCCCGCGATCGGCGCACTAGTATGCCCCCCCTATCGGCGGCCCCCCGCCGCGCCCCAAACCCCCCCCCCCCCCCCGCTTAAAATGTATTTTATTTTTTTTGCAAGTCCTTTTTTTTTTTTAAATGTTCCGGCGGCAACCATCAGCACTCCCCCCCCCACCCGCTCAACAACTTCTGTGTCAATTCCCGTTTTTTTTTGTCAATGTCCCGCACCCCCAACTCAACAACTCTGGTTGGCAGGGGAGAGGGGACATCAGAATGTCCCGTGAAGGGACTTTACAAAGTTGGGAGGTATGCAAGACATGCCATAAGCACACTGTCTCTTTAAATGTCAGTTTGTTTTAAACGTTTTTTGCAGCTGCAAATGCACTTTGCCAGCATCCAAGACACCAAGACACCAGTTGTAAACTTTTGGGGATTATAGCTCCACGGGACCAAGTGCATAAACCGTTGAAGTTGAACAAAAAGGCTTTTATTTGTAAATAAACCAAAAATCAAGCTTCATTCAGCACTCAGGAAAAATATAAAAACAAAGTCCACTTATCTTCCAGGATAAAGTAAAGTCCTGCTTGTCTTCAGCACAAAATAAATCAAAGAAAAGGCACATACAGTTTTGTAGAGGGAACTTCCAGAGCCCTTGCTGAATCTTTTAAAAGCTCCCAGCAGACACACAGCTTAGCTTCACAGGTGCAATCCCCATACTCCTTCCACAACACCTCTAGCACCACTTCCTGTTTTATGAGCTGTTTCCTGGAAGCTTTCAACCCCCTGTGTGCTGACTCCCAGTGGTCAGGAGTGGAGGCTCTATCCCACCCGAATATCACTTTAGAGCCTCCGAAATTCCGGGCCCCAAATAACTCTTTATCAAGACAAAGAGGACTGCGAGCCAGTCCTCTTTGGACTACTTCTTTTGCCAGGAATTCCTCACCCATTCTGGGTGACCTCCTGAACACTAGACTTGTGCACAACGGAAAAATTTGTTTAGTTTTGGTTCGTTTTTTGTGCACAACGGAAAAATTTGTTTAGTTTCAGTTCGTTTCTTTTCGGTCCTGTTGATTCGTAATCATTCGTAATTTTGCTAGACGGGATTTTTCGTGTTCGGACTAATTCGTATTTTCGCAAGCGTCATTTTTCGTAGAATTTTTAGTTGATTTATAATTCGTACTTTCAGTAGGGTACGTTGTTTTTCTTTGATTCTGGACAACACTCCTACTTTCGTAACTTTTTTTGGGTTCGTTGATTCGTAATTTTCCGTGTCTCTCTCACAACGACGCTGCCTATTATGCCTAATGTGCTTCGAATGGATTTGTACTTTTCTAAATACATAGCGGTTATTTGTAACGATTCAAAATCTTGTATTTTACTTTCGTTTTTTACATGCGGCTATAGCCTCCGCCCCTGTACACCATTTTGAGAGGGTTCAGCACGGTGAGGGAGAAGCAGAGAGCAGAGCGTTATTGTGCTTCGAATGGATTCAAAATCTCGTATTTTACTTTCGTTTTTTCATGCTGCTATAGCCTCTGCCCAGAGGCGGCTCTAGGCTTTGTGAGGCCTTAGGCATAACTTAAACATGAGGCCCCACTCACGTCCATAAGGGAAAAAAAATATTCAAGCAATAAAAATGTATTGCATATATTAAGAGTACTGCATAGTTGCCAACATTGCAAAAAAAACATCTGGGACCCTTTTTTTGTATTGAGGCGGAGCCTTGCTATAATTAGGGGGTGGGACATTCGTTTGTAGGCGTGTCATGCTGGAATGAAAAATGGGCGTGGTTTACACACGATAGTGGGTGTGGCTTAAATGGGCGTGGTTCAAAGGGGTGTGGCTAGAGTCCGAGGTGAGAGAAAGAAATAGAAAGATAGAAGCCAGATCCTACACCACAATAGAAATGTGTAACAAAATTGGCAGATAAGGATACTCCAAAACACCTGTTGGCGCTTCAATCATCCCGGCACCATGGTTGTTACGGTGTCAGGATGATTGAAGTGCATTATTTCTATTATTACATTGTAATATAAAATGAAATCATTCAACTCACCATAATGCCGAATCAGTGGAAGTGTGTCACCTGCCACCAGATGCCTCCCCAGCAGTCCGTCCTTGCATCAGGTGCTCCCAGAAGCATAGCCCCTCTTTACAGAACTGTGTCCCTGGCAGCGGAGCCCTCCTTTACATCTGGTGTCCCCAGCAGTGGAGCCCTCCTTTACATCTGGTGTTCCCGGCAGTGGAGCCCTCCTTACAGATCTGTGTCCCCCAGCAACAGAGCCCTCCTTACTTCAGTGTCCCCAGCAGCTGGCAGCAGCGGAGCCCTCCTTTACATCTGGTGTCCCCGGCAGCAGAGCTCTCCTTTACATCTGGTGTCCCCGGCAGCAGAGCTCTCCTTTACATCTGGTGTCCCCCAACAGCGGAGCCCTCCTTTACATCTGGTGTCCTCCAGCAGCAGAGCCCTCCTTTACATCTGGTGTCCTCCAGCAGCAGAGCCCTCCTTTACATCTGGTGTCCTCCAGCAGCGGAGCCCTCCTTTACCTCTGGTGTCCTCCTTTACATCTGGTGGTGTCCCCCAGCAGCGGAGCCCTCCTTACAGGTCTGTGTCCCCTAGCAGCGGCAGCCAGCCCCGGGGAACAGATGCTCTCACCTCCCGGCGTCTCCGTGTATGTGCTGGAGGCAGAGGCAGCTCCGCGGTCCATGATCATTTCCCAGCGGTGTCGTGCCGAGAATGGTTCCCCCGCCGGATTCTGTTCCCCCTGGCTCTCCCGACTCCTATCGGAACTCCGCCTCCCCAGCCCTGTACATTGCCGCTCCCTCACGAATGCTCATAATACCGCCCCGCCTCCACATGTGTGAACACAGAGAGGGGAGAAGCCGATTGGCTGCTCCTCCCCTCACCACTGAACACAAGAGGAAATAATCCTTGTGTCTGCAGCGGTGGCCAGCTTTGTGTAGCCCGCCGTTTTTTTACCTCAAGCATTCCCGATTTTCCCGGCGGCCGGGACAAAGGCAAAATACCGGGAAAATAGACGGGACAAAATAAATACGGGACGAGGGTCCCAAATCCGTGATTGTCCCGGGAAAAACGGGACTGTTGCCAACTATGGTACTGGTGTCAGTGTCCTCTATTTCAAAGCTGGTGTCAGTGCTCTGTCTCTCTCAGCGCTGGTGTCAGTGCTCTGTCTCTCTCAGCGCTGGTGTCAGTGCTCTGTCTCTCTCAGCGCTGGTGTCAGTGCTCTGTTTCTCTCAGCGCTGGTGTCAGAGCTTTGGCTCTCTCAGCGCTGGTGTCAGCGCTTTGGCTCTCTCAGCGCTGGTGTCAGCGCGTTGGCTCTCTCAGCGCTGGTGTCAGCGCTTTGGCTCTCTCAGCGCTGGTGTCAGCGCTTTGGCTCTCTCAGCGCTGGTGTCAGCGCGTTGGCTCTCTCAGCGCTGGTGTCAGCGCTCTGGCTCTCTCAGCGCTGGTGTCAGCGCTTTGGCTCTCTCAGCGCTGGTGTCAGCGCTTTGGCTCTCTCAGCGCTGGTGTCAGCGCTTTGGCTCTCTCAGCGCTGGTGTCAGCGCTTTGGCTCTCTCTGCGCTGGTGTCAGCGCTCTGGCTCTCTCAGCGCTGGTGTCAGCGCTTTGGCTCTCTCAGCGCTGGTGTCAGCGCTTTGGCTCTCTCAGCGCTGGTGTCAGCGCTTTGGCTCTCTCTGCGCTGGTGTCAGCGCTCTGGCTCTCTCTGCGCTGGTGTCAGCGCTCTGGCTCTCTCTGCGCTGGTGTCAGCGCTTTGGCTTTCTCAGCGCTGGTGTCAGCGCTTTGGCTCTCTCTGCGCTGGTGTCAGCGCTTTGGCTCTCTCTGCGCTGGTGTCAGCGCTCTGGCTCTCTCTGCGCTGGTGTCAGCGCTCTGGCTCTCTCTGCGCTGGTGTCAGCGCTCTGGCTCTCTCTGCGCTGGTGTCAGCGCTCTGGCTCTCTCTGCGCTGGTGTCAGCGCTCTGGCTCTCTCAGCGCTGGTGTCAGCGCTCTGGCTCTCTCAGCGATGGTGTCAGCGCTCTGGCTCTCTCTGCGATGGTGTCAGCGCTCTGGCTCTCTCTGCGCTGGTGTCAGCGCTCTGGCTCTCTCTGCGCTGGTGTCAGGGCTCTGGCTCTCTCTGCGCTGGTGTCAGCGCTCTGGCTCTCTCTGCGCTGGTGTCAGCGCTCTGGCTCTCTCTGCGCTGGTGTCAGCGCTCTGGCTCTCTCAGCGCTGGTGTCAGCGCTCTGGCTCTCTCAGCGCTGGTGTCAGCGCTCTGGCTCTCTCTGCGCTGGTGTCAGCGCTCTGGCTCTCTCTGCGCTGGTGTCAGCGCTCTGGCTCTCTCTGCGCTGGTGTCAGCGCTCTGGCTCTTTCAGTACTAGTGTCGGTGCTCTGTCTCGCTGCGCTGGTGTCAGCGCTCTGGCTCTCTCAGCGCTGGTGTCAGCGCTCTGGCTCTCTCTGCGCTGGTGTCAGTGCTCTGGCTCTCTCAGCGCTGGTGTCAGCGCTCTGGCTCTCTCTGCGCTGGTGTCAGCGCTCTGGCTCTCTCTGCGCTGGTGTCAGCGCTCTGGCTGTCTCTGCGCTGGTGTCAGCGCTCTGGCTCTCTCTGCGCTGGTGTCAGCGCTCTGGCTCTCTCAGCGCTGGTGTCAGCGCTCTGGCTCTCTCTGCGCTGGTGTCAGCGCTCTGGCTCTCTCTGCGCTGGTGTCAGCGCTCTGGCTCTCTCTGCGCTGGTGTCAGCGCTCTGGCTCTCTCTGCGCTGGTGTCAGCGCTCTGGCTCTCTCTGCGCTGGTGTCAGCGCTCTAGCTGTCTCTGCGCTGGTGTCAGCGCTCTGGCTCTCTCTGCGCTGGTGTCAGCGCTCTGGCTCTCTCTGCGCTGGTGTCAGCGCTCTGGCTCTCTCTGCGCTGGTGTCAGCGCTCTGGCTCTCTCTGCGCTGGTGTCAGCGCTCTGGCTCTCTCAGCGCTGGTGTCAGCGCTCTGGCTCTCTCAGCGCTGGTGTCAGCGCTCTGGCTCTCTCAGCGCTGGTGTCAGCGCTCTGGCTCTCTCAGCGCTGGTGTCAGCGCTCTGGCTCTCTCTGCGCTGGTGTCAGCGCTCTGGCTCTCTCTGCGCTGGTGTCAGCGCTCTGGCTCTCTCTGCGCTGGTGTCAGCGCTCTGGCTCTCTCTGCGCTGGTGTCAG
This sequence comes from Rana muscosa, assembly GCA_029206835.1. Taxonomy (NCBI): domain Eukaryota; kingdom Metazoa; phylum Chordata; class Amphibia; order Anura; family Ranidae; genus Rana; species Rana muscosa. The sequence continues at coordinate 232,274,627 of CM055125.1, read as the reverse complement.
CGCTCTGGCTCTCTCTGCGCTGGTGTCAGCGCTCTGGCTCTCTCTGCGCTGGTGTCAGCGCTCTGGCTCTCTCTGTGCTGGTGTCAGCGCTCTGGCTCTTTCAGTACTAGTGTCGGTGCTCTGGCTCTTTCAGTACTAGTGTCGGTGCTCTAGCTCTCTCTGTGCTGGTGTCAGCGCTCTGGCTCTCTCTGTGCTGGTGTCAGCGCTCTGTCTCTCTCTGTGCTGGTGTCAGTGCTTTGTATCAATGCTGGTGTCAGAGCTCTGTCTCGTTCAGTACTAGTGTTGGTGCTCTGTCTCGCTGTGCTGGTGTCAGTGCTCTATCTCTCTTAGTACTGTACTCACATAGAGCTCCTTGAACACGACCTCATAGAAGAGAAGCGGCTGTGCGAAATTTCACCACATCGGAAGTCTCATCATCCCTGTTGGGCAGCAGTAGGTCCCCACGGACTCCCCATAGTGGAAGAGCCGCAGTGAAGTCGATCATGAGCAGTGCCAGCGCAGAATGAAGAGCGCCTTGCCCACTATGGCTGAGGATTGGCACTGGACTGAGCTGGGACCTCCCGACCACCGCAGTGGAGCCCTGGGTAGAGTCAGGTCAGGGGGACCCGGGTTGTCAATCACAGGTGGGCACACCTGGCAGAGGACTGAGCAGACCTGACTGTAAACACAAGGCACATGCACGCCCCCAGCAGGCCGATGCACACACCCCCGCAGACATATGCACATATACCCCCCCAGTCACATGCACTCTCCACAGTCACATACACTCTCCACAGTCACATGCACACCCACCCAGTCACATGCACACCCACCCAGTCACATGCACACCCACCCAGTCACATGTAGCCCCCCACAGTCACATGTAGCCCCCCACAGTCACATGTAGCCCCCTACAGTCACATGCACACCCACCCAGTCACATGCACACCCACCCAGTCACATGTAGTCCCCCATAGTCACATGCACACCCTCGCAGTCACATGCGCAGCCTCGCAGTCACATGCACACCCTCGCAGTCACATGTAGCCCCCCACAGTCACATGCACACCCTCGCAGTCACATGCACACCCTCGCAGTCACATGTAGCCCCCTCACAGTCACATGCACACCCTCACAGTCACATGTAGCCCCCACAGTCACATGTAGTCCCCCACAGTCACATGCACACCCTTGCAGTCACATGCACACCCTCGCAGTCACATGTAGCCCCCCACAGTCACATGCACACCCACCCAGTCACATGCACACCCTCACAGTCACATGTAGCCCCCCACAGTCACATGTAGCCCCCCACAGTCACATGTAGCCCCCTCACAGTCACATGTAGCCCCCTCACAGTCACATGTAGTCCCCCACAGTCACATGTAGTCCCCCACAGTCACATGTAGCCCCCTCACAGTCACATGTAGCCCCCCCACAGTCACATGTAGTCCCCCACAGTCACATGCACACCCTCACAGTCACATGCACACCCTCGCAGTCACATGTAGCCCCCCACAGTCACATGTAGTCGCCCACAGTCACATGCACACCCTCGCAGTCACATGCACACCCTCGCAGTCACATGCACACCCTCGCAGTCACATGCACACCCCCCACAGTCACATGCACACCCTCGCAGTCACATGCACACCCTCGCAGTCACATGTAGCCCCCCACAGTCACATGCACACTCTCGCAGTCACATGTAGCCCCCCACAGTCACATGCACACCCTCGCAGTCACATGTAGCCCCCCACAGTCACATGCACACTCTCGCAGTCACATGTAGCCCCCCACAGTCACATGCACACTCTCGCAGTCACATGTAGCCCCCCACATGCACACTCTCGCAGTCTCATGTAGCCCCCCACAGTCACATGCACACTCTCGCAGTCACATGTAGCCCCCCACAGTCACATGCACACCCCCGCAGTCACATGTAGCCCCCACAGTCACATGCACACACCCCCTAGTCGCATGTACCTCCACCCAGTCATATGTACCCCCGCCCAGTCGCATGCACACCCACATGCCCATGTACCTTACACATAGCAAGGCTCTGTCCCCTCACAGCTCAGTCAGAGCATCCTCAGCTGAGCTCAGCAGTCAGTCGGCTCTCGGCTGCACACAGACAGTGAACCGGAATTGGCTCCGCCTCCACCGCGGAAGCTCCGTCTTCACCACGGAAGCCCCGCCTCCGCCACGGAAGCTCCACCCTGGAAGGAGTGTGGACTCGTCTCGGCGATCCTGCCGAGTTGCTAGCTGCGCCCTGAAAATACATCAGCTGGCAGAGACTCACACACAGAGTAGACTGACAACTGCCCTCCTCCCCCGCCCCGCCAGCAAATTCCGTCCGTCCCTTAAGCCGATATATTGTGCAAGGCCCTTGCACAATATATCGGCTTAAGGGACGGACGGAATTTGCTGGCGGGCGGGGTGGGGGGAGGGCAGTTGTCAGTCTACTCTGTGTGTGAGTCTCTGCCAGCTGTATTTATGTGAGTTTTAATGACAGGAGGAGCGGAGACAAACTGGGCAGTGCCCTGTTACTGAGCAGAGAGGAGGAGTGACTGTACACTGAAGGAGGCGGGCAGGAAGCTCCGCTGACTGCACTAGGACTGATGTATGAGGATAGCCAGAGGCGGCTCTTTAGGCTAAGTAGGCGGCCCGAGGCCCTTGAGAGGGCGAGGGGTTAGGCCACCGCCTACTTTGCCTAATTAGAGAGCCGCCTCTGCCTCCGCCCCTGTACACCATTTTGAGAGGGAGTTCAGCATGGTGAGGGAGAAGCAGAGAGCAGAGTGAGTGTTATTGTGCTTCGAATGGATTCGTACATTCGTAACTTTTTTCATAACGAATTATGCCGAAGACATTCGGGCATTCGCTATTTTGCGGTATAATTTATTTCGGATTCGGTTTTATTCGTAATTGCTTTGTTCGGAAATTCGAATGCTTCCGAATGTACGAAAGTTGCTAAATTCGGACGAATTTCGATTTGTTACGAAACAAATTGCACAAGCCTACTGAACACCATCTCCACTCCTTGAAGGGACCATAACCCAAATATTGGTGCTATATAGCACCCGTCCAGGACCCAACCTTGGCATCCTGTACAATATATATATATAATATATATATATATATATATATATATATTGTGAGGGGGTTAACTCAGTAGCGGGTGTGTGTGACCCCCTGGATGGGCTCCCCACACAAAAACAGGCCCAGCAGACGGAGGTTGTGGTTTTCAAGATCAAAAGGTGCGGTTTATTTCTCTATTTACAGTGACAAAAACACAGCAAAGCAAAAAGAAACATAAACAAAATAAATCCTGGTCAGCTTGACCTCTGACTAAACATGCAGGTTTCCCTAACTAACAACTGGGATCAGCCTGGTGCTGTCCTAGTCCCTAAGTCCCTGGTTTAGTAAATGTCCAAACAAATAGCCACACAGGCTTTGTCTCACCGCACAGGGGTTCACTTTCCCTAGACAGTCCACACAGGTCTGGTTCCAGGCATGAGCAAACACCTAATGAAGCTGGGAGTTTTTATAGAGGCCTTAAACGAGCTGACAAGCTTCAGCTGGTCTCATCAACTCCCTGCCTGCACGACGCCCAGCACTCTCCCTAGAGGTATGAATCATCCATGAGCCCACTAGCCTCAGCTGGGCTTCATCAACTCTCTCCCTAGTTGTATAAGTCGGCATAAAGCCTGAATCTGGGAGAAATATACCTACCCCCCTGGATGCAACCAGGTGACTTTACCTTCCTGCTGTCACATACCCCCCCCCCTCTTGTTTTAACCTTGGGGTTGGAACACCAGCAATCAGGCATTCATGTACTCGAGACAAAGCATCCACATTCCCCATTTGAACGCCAGGGCGATGCTTTACTGTGAAGTTGAATTCCTGTAGGGCCAGGAACCACCTATTTACTCTTCTATTTGTCTCCTTGTTTTGAGCCATCCACTTTAACGGAGCGTGATCCGTAACCATGTCAAAGTGCCTACCTAGCAGATAGTACCGAAGGGAATCTAGAGCCCACTTCACCGCTAAACACTCCTTTTCAACCGTGGCGTAATTTACCTCATGGGACTTCAACTTCCTGCTGAGGTAAATGACTGGGTGCTCTTCCCCGTTCCAGACCTGGGACAATACTGCTCCTAACCCCACATCTGACGCATCACTTTGTACGACAAAGTCTTTAGAGAAGTCGGGTGAGTACAACACTGGCTGGCTACATAAGGCTTGTTTCAAGAATTGGAATGCTGCCTCAGCCTCGGGGGTCCATTTAATCATGACCGACCCTTTCCCTTTCGTCAGGTTGGTTAGGGGCACAGCCTTAGAAGCAAAGTGGGGAATGAAGCGCCGATAATAACCCGCGATTCCCAGAAAGGCTCGTACCTGCTTCTTGCTGTTGGGACGTGGCCAACTCTGGATGGCCTCGACTTTGTTGAGTTGGGGTTTTATTACTCCCCTGCCAATGGTGTACCCAAGATATTTGGCCTCCTCCTGCCCAATGGTACACTTCTTGGGGTTAGCCGTAAACCCCGCTTCCCGGATAGAGTCTAGGACTGCTTGCACTTTTGGCAGATGTGAGGCCCAATCTGTGCTATGGACAATTACGTCATCCAGGTAAGCCGCAGCATACTTCCGATGGGGCCTCAGTATCTGGTCCATTTTCCGCTGGAATGTGGCCGGCGCATTCTGTAACCCGAACGGCATTCTCTTATATTGGAACGCCCCGTCTGGGGTTACAAATGCGGTTTTCTCTTTGGCCGACTTGGCCAGGGGAATTTGCCAATACCCTTTTGTGAGGTCAAGAGTCGTCATGTATCGGGCTGTTCCCAGCCGGTCGATCAACTCATCTATACGTGGCATGGGGTAGGTGTCAAATTTTGTAACTTTGTTCAACTGACGAAAATCGTTACAAAATCGCCAGCTCCCATCCGGTTTAGGCACCAACACAATGGGACTAGACCAATCACTTTGGGACTCCTCTATCACCCCTAAGTTCAGCATTTGCTGTACTTCCTCCCGTATTGCCTCCCGTCGGGCCTATGGGATCCGATAGGGTTTTAACTTCACCCTTTCACCGGGCGGGGTAATAATATCATGCTCTACCCCAGATGTTTGTCCCGGCAGCTCAGAGAACACCTCCTTGTTGCGAAGCACAAACTCCTTAACCTCCTGTTGTTGGGGTTGTGACAAGGTGGCTGCTATTCCAACCTCCCGAATCACGCAACCAGTTTGAGCTGGTGACCAAGTTTCTGCGACTAGGGACTCTCTATCCCTCCAGGCTTTCAACAGATTAACGTGATAGATCTGTTCGGGCTTTCGCCTTCCTGGTTGTCTGACCTTGTAATTCACTTTGCTCACTTTTTCCATTATCTCGTAGGGGCCTTGCCATTTGGCAAGGAATTTACTTTCAACCGTAGGGACAAGTACCAATATCCTATCCCCCGGGGAAAAGGTACGGGTCTTGGCTCCACGGTTGTACACTCTCTGCTGTGCCAACTGCGCTTGGGCCAAATGTTCCTTCACGATGGGCATTACCTGTGCAATTCGATCTTGCATCAGGGCGACATGCTCAATCACACTCCTGTGGGGAGAACTCTCACTTTCCCAAGTTTCCTTGGCAATATCCAACAGCCCTCTTGGGTGTCTCCCATACAGTAACTCAAAGGGGGAGAATCCCGTAGAGGATTGGGGCACCTCCCTAATAGCAAACATCAAATAAGGAAGTAGACAGTCCCAATCCTTTCCATCTCTATCCACCACTTTCTTCAACATTTGTTTTAGGGTTTTGTTGAATCTTTCAACCAGCCCATCGGTTTGGGGGTGATACACAGACGTACGCAATTGCGTCACTTTGAACAATTTACACAGCTCTTTCATAACCCGGGACATAAAGGGTGTACCTTGGTCCGTAAGCAGTTCTTTACAAATACCCACCCGGCTAAAAACAAGAGATAGCTCTTTGGCTATGGTTTTGGCCGAGGTATTTCGGAGAGGGATCGCTTCTGGATAACGGGTGGCATAGTCCATTATAACTAATATGTACTGGTGCCCCCTAGCGGACTTGATTATAGGACCTACCAAATCCATTGCGATCCTCTCAAACGGGACCTCAATGATGGGTAGAGGGACCAGCGGGCTACGGAAATGTGGCATCGGGGCCGACCTCTGACACACAGGGCAGGAGGAACAATAATTTTCTATGTCCTTCATCACCCCAGGCCAATAGAATCTCTGTAATACCCTCTCTCGGGTTTTCTCTGTCCCCAGATGACCTCCAAGAATGTGCCCATGGGCCAACTCCAACACCAACTTCCTGTAAGGTTTGGGCACCACAAGCTGCTCAACGGTTTCTTCTGCCCTTTTTGCCACCCGATACAGTAGGTCCTTCTCTACGCTGAAGTATGGGTAAGTGCAGGTATTATCTGGGTTCACTAACTCGCCATCTATTTCCACTACGTTTTCCCGTGCCCTTATTAGGGCGGGGTCTTTTAACTGTTCTGTGGCAAAATTTTCCCTGTGAACCTCAAGATCAGAAAACTCCACAGACGGTAGGTTTTCGTCTGAGGAGGTGGGCTCCTCTCCAGTTTCTTGAGTCTCGCCTGCCAATACTGACAAGGGAAATTCTGGAGAGTCCTCACCACTCTCAGAGGAGTTCTGGCTATCACCTTCCTGGTACATAGGGGCACCAGGGGGGGCTCAGGATCATCCCACAGTTCCCAGAACTTCAGAAAATCCCTTCCCACAATGGCATCATGCGGTAATTGAGATACTAACCCCACTGGATGAGAGAGGGTACCTTTGGGGGTCTTGAAACACACTGTAGTCACTGGATACTCTCGGGTGTCCCCATGCACACAAATAACAGCTACCTTGCTATTCCCAGAGACCTCTGTTTTAACTAATTCAGCCTTTATCAGGGTCACAAGGCTACCTGAATCCAGTAATACCACAACATTTCTACCATTAATACACATTTTGCATAAATGTTTCTCAGTTCCCCGAATGGCAGTGCATGCGACTGTCGCACACAGCGACTGACGTCTGTCCGTCAGAAAGTCACATTGCATGGGTTCCTCCACAACCGGGCAATTTGCTGCAATATGTCCCGTTTGCCGGCAGCGGTAGCAAACAATCCTTTTGGCTGCCTCTTGAGCCCCCGACTTCTCAGGCTGTTCTCGCCAAACCCTGGGCAGAGCTCCCACCCTCTCACTCTCTCCACCCTCACCCCTTGGAATCATCTTATCCGCCCCTGGGGATGGTCTGGTCTTAGGGTGGAAAGTCCGAGAGTCTCTGGAAGAGGCCGTCAGGTTCTCTGCAGCCAAGTATCTCTCTACACGATCCACAAGTTTACCGGCCGTTTCTGGGTCTCCATGGCTTACCCACTTTTGAATGGCGGTAGGAAGAGCTCTCAAGAAACGATCCATCACAACACGTTCCACAATCTCCGGTGCGGACAAAGTCTCTGGCTGTAGCCACTTCCTGCTCAGGTGAATGAGATCATACATTTGAGACCTGGGGGGTTTTCCAAGCTGGAAAGTCCAGTTATGCACACGCTGAGCCCGGACAGCCAGGGTGACACCCAGCCTTGCCAATATTTCAGCTTTTAGCATCCCATAGTCTTTTGCTTGGTCAGGCTCTAGGTCATAGTAAGCTTTCTGCGATTCACCAGTTAACAGAGGAGCCACCAGTCCAGCCCACTGCTCCTCAGGCCACTTTTCTCTTTCAGCAGTCCTTTCAAATGTGGTCAAAAATACCTCTGGATCATCCTCTCCAGTCATTTTTGTCAATAAACGACTCACCCCAAAGGACGCGGTATTAGTGGGACGGCTTTCCTCACTGGTCTGCGGACGTTGCTGCATTACTGCTTCCATCTGTTGTTGTAGTCTCTGCTCTTGCTTCTGCAACAGGTCTATGAAGCGGGCCTCAGATTGCTGCTGGGCTTGTTGCTGGGCTGCGAAGCTCTTTTGCAAACCTGCATTTGTCTGCTGTTGATTGGCATTTGCTAGAGCCAGCTGTTTCAGTATCTCCTCCATGCTGGCTTAAAAAAAAACTGCCACTGGTTCTCCACCAACTGTGAGGGGGTTAACTCAGTAGCGGGTGTGTGTGACCCCCCTGGATGGGCTCCCCACACAAAAACAGGCCCAGCAGACGGAGGTTGTGGTTTTCAAGATCAAAAGGTGCGGTTTATTTCTCTATTTACAGTGACAAAAACACAGCAAAGCAAAAAGAAACATAAACAAAATAAATCCTGGTCAGCTTGACCTCTGACTAAACATGCAGGTTTCCCTAACTAACAACTGGGATCAGCCTGGTGCTGTCCTAGTCCCTAAGTCCCTGGTTTAGTAAATGTCCAAACAAATAGCCACACAGGCTTTGTCTCACCGCACAGGGGTTCACTCTCCCTAGACAGTCCACACAGGTCTGGTTCCAGGCATGAGCAAACACCTAATGAAGCTGGGAGTTTTTATAGAGGCCTTAAACGAGCTGACAAGCTTCAGCTGGTCTCATCAACTCCCTGCCTGCACGACGCCCAGCACTCTCCCTAGAGGTAAGAATCATCCATGAGCCCACTAGCCTCAGCTGGGCTTCATCAACTCTCTCCCTAGTTGTATAAGTCGGCATAAAGCCTGAATCTGGGAGAAATATACCTACCCCCCTGGATGCAACCAGGTGACTTTACCTTCCTGCTGTCACAATATATATATATTTATGGTTGAAGCCCTATATCCGATACAGATATGAACAAGATAGACTTAACATAAGACTTACAACATGAAATGGACCTGAAGTGTGCCCTGATCTGATGGACGGTATGCCAAAATAAGGGGGCATACCCAAGATTAGAATGAATATTTTGTGGAGAGAAATAAATTTTTAGAAATGCCCTAAAAAGGGGATGGGAGGGTGGGTATCACTCACAGGAAACCGACAAAGACTGCAGGTGAGTGGGCTGGTTAAATAGCCCCCCAGGCTCCTCCCATAAATTCAGGCCAGCATACTGGCCTTCTTACTTATGGTTGAAGCCCTATATCCGATACAGATATCAACAATGTAACGGCACCCCAAATCTGAAAGGGGTTAACGCCGTTTAGATCTCTTCCCTCTCCTGGACACAAATTCCCTGCCGATCCTCCACACTCAGGCGACCACTTCCCATAGGAATTAATCCTTCCGAAAGAACGAGACGCACTCTGTATCTTTCCAACATGAACTGCTTTTATTATGAGAAAACCCAGGTCTTTTTATACACTCAACGAATACTGCATTAATCTACATGAACAATGGTCCAACTCCACCCACAACATAACAAGGCCCAATACACATTATTTTGACACCTCCTAGAAGACAACAGGTTAGCTTTTGTCTCCCAATACCCATCTGACCAGACCCAATTTACATGAGTCAATTAGCTACAGCTGCTGTCTCAGACCCATGACCTCTAGACTAGCCTTACTGTCTCCCATCTATCAAAAGACTTCACACAATATTTGCATAACGAACTTTCAATACACATCTTACAATGAAAGGATCTGTAGCCTTTCTGTCTGCTAGTTCCAAAACCTATAATTACAGACTTAATTACCACAAGCCACACTAGACAGTAGAATGTAAATAACCCCCCACCTCATCACAGCAATGATTACACAACCCCCACACACAGTATACATCCAATATATGCCCTGTATATACCGTATTGGATATGGCTATCACAGATCATGGTGGGGTTCTCATTCACCCTGTGCCCCTAAGTGAGACACAGGGTGGTTTACACATAAGAGGCATTGGGGAAGCTGAAGCAAAGGTATCTCATACTGTCTAAGAGATTCTGGGTTCCCCGGGCCTTCCCGTTACAAACAAGATAGATAGACTTAACATAAGACTTACAACATGAAATGGACCTGAAGTGTGCCCTGATCTGATGGACGGTATGCCAAAATAAGGGGGCAAAAACATTCAGGTAGGGGTGTAGTTTTATTGGTTTTAGCTTTATTCATTGAGCAAGTTTGGTGAATGCTTGTGCCATTTCCACCTGAGGATTGGGGATGTGCTGGGCGAAGCAGGCAGACTTCCACCTGTCAAGTCTCTTAATTGTCGTGATCTGGGACCCCACACCGGGATGTGGCCGAGGCCGCTCCAATACGATAAGAGCGGCTGGAACACTGACTGGGGTTGAGGTGTAGGTAGGTGTAGGTAGCATGGAAGAGTGAGTGAGTGAGTCTGAAGGTGACTGGACCCAAATTGACCTAACCGCCCCACCGTTGATCCAGAGGAAGGCGAAAACCCCAGCCGAGCCTAGGCCAATTGCTACAGCAGGGGAGAAAATTCCTTCCTGATCCCCCGAAAGGCGACCGGGTGAACCCTGGATCAACTTCCTATGGTTGGTTGTGCCCCGATGAATTCTCATGTGTTTGATGAACTGGCAGGCACTCAAGGGTTTGATCAGGAAAGGTAGTAGGGGACAAGAGTTTGACTGTTCAGGTAGGAGTGACAGAAGGCGATCGAGTATGGTTACTGCACATCAGACATTGTTTGTTTTAGAGGTAAATGTCTAACCCGGTGCCTGATCGCTGGGTTTTGGATAGTGCCAGGTGGAGGATGAAACGATCTTGGTAGCGAGCCAAGTGAGGTCTACGTAGAACTTGGCTGGCGGAGTAGCTGCGGGTGAACTCGCTAGGCCGCAAGAACCCGTGGCAGGCCGAGTCGAAGGCTGCTTGAATGACCAGGCTGGGGAGAAGGCCAAATGGGGAACTAGCTAGGGTAGTGGAAATTATTTGGTGCTGTGGGGATAGTTGTACAGGCCTGCGTAGGAAGGAAATACTTGGACTTGCCTTTACTAATAATATCGGCCATGGCCTGGTTGTCGGGGGGATAGGCCACGGTTTGTCCTGTCCAGATATGACCCCAGAGCTGAGCGGCTGCCACGATCTGGTATTGTTCGAACAGGGAGGAAGTCCGGGTAAACCCTGGGATTAAGAGTGTCTCTGGAGGCCATGGTCCTGCAAACCAATTGTGGCCGAAAATTGCAGCGAAGCCTGTGGAGGCTGCGGCATCTGTCACTACCTGCGGTGATGGGGGCGATATTGATGGTATAACGTTGATACTGTTTCACGTAGTAAGGAACTCCTCCCATATTGACAGGTCATGGGTTCAATTGCCAAGGCAAAAAGCCCCGGGGAGAGAGGACACCCCTGCCTAGTCCCTCTGTACAGAGAGAAAAGAGGGGAGAGAGTGGTCACCTTGCGCACCCTGTACACATCTCTGACCCAGGAAATAAAAGCAGTTCCAAAATTAAATCTGTGGAGGACCTCCCATAAGTATTCCCATTCCACAGAATCAAAAGCTTTTTCCGTGTCCAGGGAGGCCACCACTCCGGGCTGGGTGTCCCTGTCCGTGGAGGCCAAGACAGTGTACAGTCTTCAAAGGTTAATGTCCGTCCCCCTACCCCACATGAATCCCGTTTAGTCTTTATGAACCAGGGTATGTATAACCTCATTAAGCCGCTTAGCGAGAATTTTAGTAAGGACTTTGGCGTCTGTATTAATCACTTCAGCCCCGGAAGGATTTACCCCCTTTCTGACTAGGCCATTTTTCGCGATACGGCACTGTGTAGTTTTAACTGACAATTGCGCGGTCCTGCAACGCTGTACCCAAACAAAATTTATGTCCTTTTTTTCCCACAAATAGAGCTTTCTTTTGGTGGGATTTGAACACCTCTGCGGTTTTTATTTTTTGCTCTGTAAACAGAAAAAGAGCATCAATTTTGAAAAAAACACAATATTTTTTACTTTTTGCTATAATAAATATACCTAATTATTAAAAAAAATATTGATTTATGGCATTATTATTATTATTGTTTTACTAGTAATGGCGGCGATCTGTGATTTTTATTGGGACTGCGACATTGCGGCAGACAGATCGGACACTTTTGACACTTTTTTGGGACCATTGACATTTATATAGTGATTAGAGCTATAAATAGCCACTGATTACTGTATAAATGTCACTGGCAGGAAAGGGGGTTCTAACTGTGGGGGTGTGGGACTGCCTGGGGAAGGAGACTATATACGAGTAACACACGATCTGTCTCCTTTCTCCTGTCAGAACGTGGATTTGTGTGTTTACACGCACAGATCCTCATTCTGGCTCTGTCAGGAGCGATCGCGTGTGCCCCGGCGGACATCGCAGCCGCCGGGCAAGCGTTATTGGCTCCTCAGTACCGCGGCACGTGCGCACCCCCTATGCCCTAAAGCGGCCACCATACAGCTACGGAGATTCGTGCAGGGGAGCAATTCTGCCGCCGTCAAAAGGCGGGCGGTCGGCAAGCGGTTAAGCAGAGAAATACGCCGATATGACGAACACAACTGTGGGTCTTTCCCGGGCTTAGGGACCACTACTAAAATTGCCTGAGCCATAGAGGGAGGAAGAACACCCTCCTGTAAAGTTTTAGCCAACATTGTATGTAGCCTAGGTACCACCTCCTCCATATATTGCTTATAAAACTCCAGTGGAAAACCATCCACTCCTGGGGTCTTCCCCGACTACAGTGAGGCCAGTGCCTGCTGGACCTCCTCTAGGGTAATCAGACCATCTAGTTGTTCCCTTGCCAAAGTGGAATGAATTTGTTAAAGATACCTGATCTAGAAAGCTAAGTAACTCCTCCTGAGAGTATTGTGCTCTGGAACAATACCACTTCAGAATAGTAGGAGGCAAAGCAGGCATTGATATACGCCGGGTCTAATACCAACTCGCCACTGACACCTTTAAGACAGGCAATAGTGGCCACTGGGGACTGTTCTTTGGAGATCCAGGCCAAAAAGCCTACCTGTCTTCTCCCCTTGTTCAAAAACACGGTGTGCTTGGGCCAATTGGTGTTTCTTTGCCTTAGCAACTCTAAGAAGCATTACTTCTCGATATGCCACCTGCATATCCTGGCCAGTAATAGGGTTAGAGGTGAGAACATATCAGGATTCAAGCAGTTGGGCCTTAGTTTCAGTTTCTTCTAAAGTGATTGCAGCATTTCTATGGGCCCTAGAAATAGAGGAATGATAACAGCCTCTAATGTATGCCATAAAAGCATCCCAGACATTGCCTGGGGAAGTAGTGGCAGCATTCACCAGCCAGTATTCCTTGATCAGCCTAGCTATTTCAATTTCAATGGTGGTGTCAGATATCCAAAACCAGGAAGACGCCATAGTCTGTCTGCGGGAGGAGTCACAGTTTGTAGGCAACACAGGATTGGTGAATGGTTGTATATTCCCTGGGAAAGCACCGAAACCTCTTCAATTTTGGGTAACATGCCGACACTAGCGTACATGAGATCAATGCGAGGCAATGTGTTATAAGAAAGTGAGTGGCAGGTATAAATGTGATCTATAGGGTGCCTGCACCGCCATACATCCATCAACCCAAAGAGGGTTGCCCAGCAAGACAAGGCCGAGTAAGTAGCAGGGTCCGGAGACAGCCTATCAAGTGAGGGGTTTGGAAGCATATTAAAATCCCCTGCAAGAAGGATATTGTCCGTGGGGAATTGAGAAAGCATAGATATGAGGGCAGGTATCTACATCAACATTAACATATCAACCCGTATCAATAATTGCATGAATCAGAACATATCTTACCTCCAGATCTAGCTTGACAGCTAAAAGTTCAAAATTGAGAGATTCATGGATCAGGATGCTAACTACCCAGGCATAATCCGAGTAGGTAGTGTAGCGGTGTGCTGCCATTAGTAACTAACATCCACGCATATTCACCCTGCTGCCAGACATCCATACGTCACACTTGTAGACAATGAAAAGTCTTTTGCTTTGTTCTGTTGTTTTATTTGGGGGATTGAATTTGGTTGCAGGAAGGGATATGGGATGCCCATAGAACAAATTGGTATTTGCAATGCTGGAGCTGATCCGGCTTCACATTGGCAAATGGTTACTCATTTTCTTTGCATTATCTTCAACGGAACAAAAATGGTGGACTCTAATCTTGACAGATTTTTCACCAATGGTGTCCCTAGGGGGGGACCATAGGGGGCCCTGGCCCCCCCAACATCATGCTGTGCCCCACCATGTGCCCCCCCCCCCAAAAAAAAAAAATTCCGTTCGGGCTGCTGCTGGGGTAACACAGTCTCTCCTGAGAGGGAGAGCGTCCCCAGTCAGCTCCTGCGGGGGATTCCTCCCCCCTCCCTCTGCTCGCTGACACTGCATAATGCGAGCGCTCTGCATCCTCATTGGCACGGAGAAGAGCGAGTTGCAGGAAGGACTCCACGAGCACTGTGGGAGGGTGGCCCAAGCCTTCATCTCCGTTACTGAAAAAACAGACTGATTTCTCCCGTCCTTGGGACAGGAGAACCAGCCTGTAAATTCCGAGAATGGTGACTGCAAGCTGAGCCGAGTGTGAGTCTATGACACTCTTTCACAGCCCAGCGAGTCCAGCCACCCCCCTCACTCTCCTCACATACGAGCAGGGAGGAGAACAGCTCCTCCTCCCCCTTCCAGTCCCGCCCACACTATCCCGGCGTGCTGTATCTGAAGAGAGGGGATGTGTGGGTGGAAAATATGAAAATCAGCAGCATTCCTGGCTGTGTGTGAATGATGCCTGAGATTCTAGCCTGGACCGTGGGTAAGTGTGTGCACTGCAGACTGTAGTACACTGTAATCACTGAACTGCATTATCTCCATCCCTTCTCTCCCCCATCTGTCTCCCTCCCCCTCTTCTGTTCTTTCAAGACATTCACAATTTACTTTCACTTTCAGTTAGGCAGGTAATAGACGGTGCACATTTCTTTCCTGCATCCACAGATTGCAGGAAAGGAACTTGCATAATTCCCCCATCAACACAGACAGTGCTGACAGGGGAATATCCCTCCTGCCCAGCAATTGTATTCTCCCGACAAACAGTGATTATCACTAGTGGCTATAGCAATCACTAGTGATAATCATAAGAGAATCTGCTCATTAATGGTTCGAATCCCAGCCAGTTCCTGCTGAACCAGCTGAGATTTAAACTGTCTATGGCTGGTCTTAGCTCTTAGGCCCCTTTCACACTGACATGTGCTATACCGCCTAAAAAAATCGTGCCCTGCAGACTTCAGTGTGAAAGCCCAAAGGCTTTCACACTGAAGCAGTGCGCTAGCAGGACCGCTCCAAAAGTCCTGCTAGCCGCATCTTTACAGCGGTGAAGGAGCGGTGTGTTCACCGCTCCTTTACCGCTGCTGCCCATTGAAAGCAATGGGAGACCGCGGTAATACCATCCGCAATGCGCCTCTGCAGAGGCGCATTGTGGGCGGTATTAACCCCTTTTTCGGCCGCTAGCGGGGTTAAATTCACCCCGCTAGCGGCCGCATACCGCGGTAAAAATTGCGCCGCTATACCCACAGCGCACCTCCTGCCCCAGTGTGAAAGGGGCCTAAGGCAGCCCCATACATTGATCACTTTTTTTCATTCAACTATTAGGTTGAATGAAAAAAAAAGGAAATGATCCAATTCCCCCATCTACACATTATAGGTGGATGGGGGAATGTTCCCAGTGTGGACCAGTGCTGGAACAACCAGAGTTGCTGTCCTGTCCCGGCTATTCACAGCGCTGGTCTCTGTCTCTATGGTAGCGGCGGCAGAACATTGGAACCCAGTGCTGGTTACTTTATGGGGCTGATGTACAGGGGGGCCAGCACAATTTGTTGTTAAAGATGGGCTGGGCATGTTCAAAATTCCACATGCCAGAGCCTGCCAGGAAGCCCACACTGCACAGCGCTAATCACAGGCAGTGAGACATTTCCAGGTCCGCAGCTCCACAGATCAAGAAATGTCTCACTGGCTGTGATTAGCACTGTGGAGTGTCGGCTTCCTAGCGGGAGATCGGGCATGTGGGATTTCAAACACACCCGAGACCATCTCTATTGGTTGTAGACAGTTGAGCTCCCTGCAGGTTGCTTAGCAGCAGTGGAGCCTTCTCTGACATGCTGATCGGGATGCAATCCAGGTGATGCTCCTAGTCAAATCCTAGTGTTAAATATCAGTGATTTTATTGATCAAAGCCCACACTTTACAGGTATAGAGCCCACATGGCTGCTGAACATACGGTTGATTATATATATGTGGTTGTACTCTTGATGCTAATAAATACTGTGTTTATTAGATCTGACTGGGAGCATCACTAGGATCACATCCCGATCAGCATGTCAACAGAGAAGGTTATACAGCATTACTGCTGCTAGGTGACCAGCTGGGGGCTCTGCTCTCTATAACCAATAGTGCCAGCCTTCCCCTACATGCACGCATAATGTCACCAGCACAAAGTCCTAATAGACTGCCGCCAGTGCCAAGGAGACAGATGCCAGACCAGCGCTGTCAATAACAGGGACAGGACAGCTGGGGAACCCCACAGTGGCAGAACACCAGGGCCCGATGGCAAGACAACCTTTGCAACCCTGATAGTTCTCCCACTGCTTTGGACCCTTATATTTTCTTGGTGTGCTGGTGACATATATCTCTTGTTTTCTGCCACCCTGGTGGGGCCCCAGTATAGTAGGAAGGGAGCTCACTGCAGAACATGTGAAAGGGCCCATTGTGGGATCGTAGTAAAGGGCCCCAGGATATATATATATATAATTGCATTTTATAGTTGGCCCCCCTACTTTTGTCCCTGTCCCCCCATGTGCCCCCCTAAATATGAAAGCTGGAGACGCCACTGCTTTTCACCTCAGAACTTCTCCTCCTGCACTCTCCCTGCAGACTTCTACCTCCAGGACTCTTCTCCTGTGCAACACTTCCCTGTCACCGCATTAGACATCCTGTCCCACCATCTTGAGCAGACTAGGCCTCACTCTGAATAATTCCTAGGAGAGAGTTACCGCTCAGATGTGACTGGTGACTCATTCACAAGATCCAGAGCCGTGGGTGCAGGCAATGCAAATGACAATGCAAAAAATCTGAGGAAAACGCTTGAACAGCCGCACTCCAAAAAAGGTTCTTTTATTTAAAACAAAAGCACAAATAACATGCCACAGCAAAAAAACAGCAACTATGAGCTGACGTTTCGCACTGCGATTCAGTGCTTAATCATGAGGTTTGATGACCCAAACCTAAAACACCCAGAACCATGGTAACTAAGCCGAAGGAAAGTCTCCTAAGGGGGCAGTGCATAACAGATAATACAACAAGCACTCAGTTCTGGACGGTGGGATCAAACAGTTCTGCAAACTTTGTAACTTGAAGGCTATAAGTAAGGAGGGATCCAGTACTGAAATAACAAATACAATTTTTTCCTCAGTTCACTTAGACATTGCTAAGGGCACAAACTTGGTTGCAACTAAAACCGGTGAGTAACAGGGGTAGAGCAAAATAGACATAGAACAACGGGAAGGAAGCAGTCTGCCCCCAGTCCCTCCCTGTGGCCCGCCTCTCCTAGAGTTATTTAATAGAGCACTGGTGCAATACTCATGGGGCCACACTACAGGGCAGTATCAAAATCCTACGTTAAATATGCAAAGTTCAAAGCAGAGATATCTGCAGCCCTCGGTAGTAGTGAATCCTACATTGTCACCTGTAGGAGAGGAGCGGGATCCCAAAACAGTCGGTCCCTCAGTGGAACACAAGATGAAGGGGATCCTGTAGCACATCCTGGGCAGCTGCAGAAATAAGAGCTGATGATGCAGGCCATATGCTTCCAGGTGAAAAGGCATGTGGCCATTGATAAACCAACCTGGTCTGCAGGAAAGCAGGATACAGCCTACCAGACTAAAGCAGAAGGTATGAAGGGTTAAGCAGTTACCACAAGTAAATGAGGATAATAATTGCAGAGCCAGGGGATTAAGTGGGATATCACCAACACCAACAGGTTATAGGCCACATTGACAGAGCATGGCACAGACCTGAGACGAGCTGGAAACAGCATGCTGTACTTTAACCCTTTGGTGCGAAGCTGGGCTTTAACTTGATCGAATGTTCTGCGAAGGCGCTGAGTTTCCACGGAATAGTCTGGGAAGATCATAATCTTAGCCTTTTCGTGGCACAGCTCCTCCAATTTCTTTGCCTTCGGCAGAACCAGGTCCCGGTCCCGAAAGTTCAGCAAACGGAATATGAATGTGCGCGGAGAGGCACCAGGAGGGCCTCTCACAGACGGCATCCTGTGGGCCCTTTCAACCGCAAAGTGGTGAGAAAATGGCGTCGGGGGGGGGGGGGGGGGGGGGAGTGTGTGCAGTAGGTGTTCTGTGTAGGCCGCAGGATCCCGGCCCTCAACTCCCTCAGGAAGGCCTACCAGTTGTAGGTTATTCCTGGGGCTTCTGATTTCACTAACTTCAGCGCGGTATTCCATTATTTAATCTTAACCTGTGACGCATGGAGGGAGGCATAATGGTCACAAGCTGAGTCCTCGGTGTCGCTCACTCTCTGTTCCACTTCCGATAGTCTATCACGGAACTTATCCTCATCTCGCCGGATTAGACCCATCTCCAGCTGCATTAGATCGATTTTCACCGTTAGGGTGGTCTGGCAACCCGTCATGGCTTGCATGAGGGCATTAAATTGTTCTGACACCAGCAGAGGCGGGTCTGGCTGCTCGGTCTGGGAGGCCATGCTGGGTCGGCATACTGCGTGCAGTCTCTGAGATGATGGAGGTGTTTTGGGAGTCGTGTTCTGCTTTTGGTTAGATCCGGACTTCCCCCTTCTTGTCAATGAAAGTTGTCAATGAAGATATATTTTTTAAACTCACCATGGGCATACTTAGAAATACAACCCAAAACACATTCTGCTACTCCTTCTGAGTATGGTGATACCACATGTGTGAAACTTTTTCACTGTCTGGACTGATTATATACCAGACATTGGGGTTGATTTACTAAAGGCATATCTACTTTGCACTACAAGTGCACTGCAAGTGTGGTGTGCATTTGTATTTAGCCCCCCTGAGTAAATACTTTGTAGAACCACCTTTCACAGCAATTACAGCTGCAAGTCTTTGCACATCTAGAGTGACATTTTTGCCCATTCTTCTTTGCTAAATAGCTCAAGCTCTGTCAGATTGGATGGAGAGGGTCTGTGAACAGCAATTTTCAAGTTTTTCAACAGATTCTTAGTTGGATTTAGGTCTGGACTTTGACTGGGCCATTTTAACACATGAATATGCTTTGATCAAAACCATTGAAGCTCTGGCTGAATGTTTAGGGTTGTTGTCCTGCTGTAAGGTGAACCCCCACCCCAGTCTCAAATCTTTTGCATTCTCTAACTGGTCTTCTTCTAAGATTGCCTTGTTTTTGGCTCCATCCATCTTCCCATCAAGTCCGACCACCTCCCCTTACCCTGCTGAAGAAAAGCATCCCCACAACATGATGCTGCCACCATCATGTTTCACGGTGGGGATTATGTGTTCAGGGTGATGTGCATTGTTAGTTTTCCAGCACACATTTGATTTTAAGCCAAAAAGTTCAATTTTGGTTTCATCTGACCAGAGCACCTTCTTCCACATGTTTGCTGTGTCCCCCACATGACTTCTCGCAAACTGAAAACGGGACTTCTTATGACTTTCTTTCAACAATGGCTTTCTTCTTCCCATTCCTCCATAAAGGCCAGATTTCTGGTGTACACAGCTAATAGTTGTCCTGTGGATAGATTCTACCACCTGAGCTGTGGATCTCTGCAGCTCCTCTAGAGCTACCATGGGCCTCTTACCTGCTTCTAAGATTATTGCTCTCCTTGCCCGGCCTGTCAGTTGAGGTGGACGGCCATGTCTTGGTAGGTTTGCAGTAGTGCCATACTCTTTCCATTTTCGGATGATGGATTGAACAGTGTTTCGTGAGATGTTCGGAGCTTGGGATATTTTTTTATATTCTAACCCTGCTTTAAACTTCTCCACAACTTTATCCTTGACCTGTCTGGTGTGTTCCTTGGCCTCCATAATGGTGTTTGTTCACTAATGTTCTCTAACAAACCTCTGAGGGATTAACAGAACAGCTGTATTTATACTAAGAATAAATTACAGACAGGTGGGCTGTATTTAATAATTAGGTGACTTCTGAAGACAATTGGTTCCACTGGATTTTAGTTAGGGGTATCAAAGTAAAGGGGGGTGAATAAAAATGCACGCCGCACTTTTCACACATTTATTTGTAACAAATGTTGAAAACCATTTATCATTTTCCTTCCACTTCACAAGTATGTGCCACTTTGTATTGGTCTATCACATAAAATCCCCCAAAAAACATTTACTTTTTTGGTTGCAACACGACAAAATGTGGAAAATTTCAAGGGGTATGAATACTTTTTCAAGGCACTGTACAATACTTTATGCCCAACAATGACTATTCTATTCACAGAAAACAGTAAATAAGCATCAATATAATAATATAATGGTGTAATGTCAATTTAGTAAAATGAAAAATAATACTGAATAATACTAATAAAATGTCGTAGGTATAACTAAATAACATCATATAGATAAAATAATAAAGAAGGGATATAAGATGTAGTTCAATGCCATTATATGTTACAATAAAAATTCTTCAATGACTTTAATAGAAGAAAAATGCTTAATAGAATTAATTAATAATTAGTACTATGATCGCTATTGTAAATTATATCCTGTACTGTTTACCATAATACACAAATCATAATGATAAATGATAGGCAGTAACATAAACAACACATTGGGATAACCACCGTGGCTGCACATATCAAAGAGATGAACATTCAATTCTTTATATCAGCCTGTTAGTGTATCCTCCATCAGTTTTTTATGGCCTCCAGATCAGTTATAATCATTTCTCCCTTTTGCACATTTCTAATCAGAATGTCCAAATGTTCATATCTGCATGTAGTTTGTTAGGTTGTGGTTGCTTAAATTCTTAGTATTGTTTATTTATTAAATTCGGTCATCACAATTTTTACAAAGTTTTCGCTTACATTCATTGGTGCCATTTCAGCACCAGATACTGCAGTGTCTCCTGAGGAAGTCCAGATGTGATGAAATGCACAGGAAATAGACAGTGTCATCATTACATTTCTGGTTGGAACATACTCCACTCTTTGAAGAGTTTGTGTGGACTGCGTCCAATATTAGAAAGTAAATTGAATGTTTTTTTTTATTGCTTTTATTACTAAAATATATTACACTTTTGGCACTTTCTCTCTTTTATATTTTTTATTACCTGGAATTTGGTAGTGAGTTGTAAAGAAGTGAAGCTGTTTTGAGAAATATATCTCATCCTGCAGTTTGGGAAAAGCACTTAGTGACCTTTGTTTTTAATGTTTAAAGGTAATGTGATTTTGGTGAGTTTACCTTACTAACGCTTGTCCATAGTACATTATAAAATGTTATTCAATTTCCTTTAGATTTATCTTCAACTATGTAGTGCAAGGGCCTGCCTGATTGTACACAAATTGAAAGTGTTTAGGTTTGACCTCATATTATATGTTTTTTGTAAATCCAAAGGAAAATTGTATAAGGAGATTGTAT
The DNA here is from genome assembly GCA_029206835.1 of Rana muscosa. Classification (NCBI taxonomy): domain Eukaryota; kingdom Metazoa; phylum Chordata; class Amphibia; order Anura; family Ranidae; genus Rana; species Rana muscosa. The sequence continues at coordinate 232,253,189 of CM055125.1, read as the reverse complement.
AATGTATGGCCAGCCTAATAGGGTCATCAGTGGGTGGCCTTGTGCCACGTTTTATCTTGGATTGAAAAGCACATCTCTTTTGGTGGATCACTGAAGGATATTGGAGGTGAAGATTATTACATTGATCACTTGGAATTGATTATTACTATTGACAATGAATGTACAATTATTCACTTAAGATAAGGATAAGATATTTGATTGTTATTATCACATTTGCACTTTACTTTTCACAACTTTATTGTCAGCATTATAGTTATTTTTTTATTGGATTTTTAAGTGTTTATACATGTAGCGGGGTGTTCCCCTTTAATGCAGAGAGACAAGAAGTTCCAGGTGAGAGGTGAGTCGGGAGGAAGTAAAGAGACATTATGGAAGTGAAAGCAGAGGAGAGAGAGAGACTACATCTCCCAGTACATCTTGCAGCACCCAGGGTACATTGCTCCGGAACAGAGACTGCTGGGGCAGACTTTATAAAGGGGAGGTGGAGTTTGTTCGGTCTCTTTGGACACCCCTCTCCTAGCAAGAGGATCTCTGTGCTGAACTGCTGTGTGCACAAGGCCTGAAGCCTGGGCCTTGTGCTCCTTTCCAAAGAGCCCCTCTGCCAGCCTAGCAGAACCTTAGAGACATCTTCTCATCCTTGCTGCAATACACCAGAAGGATTGAAGACTTGGATGTCGGTGGATTCCTGTTCCCAGACGAATCAGCGGAGGAAACGGACTTGGACTTGTCCGGGTGGTGAGAGCTGTTTAAAGACAGATCCTTTATCTTTACTATTCGTTGGGATTACAAAGTTGTTCTTCAAGTGCACCACCGAAAGATTGCTAGTGAATATTGTTTCACTGAACTTCCATTTAGATCAGTCAGGCCTGACTGCATAGGTAGACATTGCTGGGTGTTAGTCTACCCATGAGGGGAAGTAGCTGTAAAAGGGCAGCGCTAGAGTTGCATAGCAATACTTCATTATTCTGATTACTCTGTTTATCTTTATTACTGTTTATTGTAGGGATCTGCAACTTGTTATACTGTTGTTTATTACTTGCCCATTAGCCTCAGTAAAATATCTGGGTCAAGTACATTGGTGTCAGTTTCACTTACTTTAATAGAAGTTTTAAAGTATATCACTGTGTGTGTTTGCCATAGGACTGCGTCACCTAGAGTTGCGGTCACGCGGTCCTATCTCCCCTTACTAGCTGTGCCACGGAAGGTTAGAGCCGATTGCCAGGGGTTGACAGCGGTGCACTACAGGGCCCAAATCAATACCAGCGGCTCTCTTAACTGGGGGTAGCGCTACATACATTATTAGAGAGAATTAGAAAAATGCATTTCCTGCAGAAAATGTGTGGGAATGCTTAATAGCTGAATTGCTAAAGCTAACTGGATGAATAGCTTAAATCCGTAAGAAAAAGTGGAAGAAGTGAGAATAGTTGGAAAAGTAGGAATGGTTTTAAAATAAACATGAATTTCATTAAAAAAGTTTAACAACACCACTAATGTATGAAAGATGTGGAATATTTAAAGGTTTTTTGAAAAGCTGAAACTAAACTGAATTGTTGGCTTTAAAAGTTTGCAAAGAATAAGCCAATACACACTCTGTTTAATCAATAAAATTTCCTGAAATGATCACTAAACTTAAACGGCTTTTTCACAAAAACTGTAAAATATATCTGTAACGGCACCCCAATATAAAGGAGTAAAACGCCGTTTACGATGTTCCCTCTCCTAGACACACATCCACTCGCTACCAATATCCACAGCTAAACGACCCTTTCCCATAGGAACCAATCCCTCTGGAAGAAAACGAGACGCACTCTGTCTTCTTCTGTAATAGGAATGACTTAATTATTGAGAAACATTGTAACTTTATACACAATTCAATCCACATGATTTAACATGAACAAGGGCCCAGCTCCACCCACACATCCCAAGACTCAACACCTCATCCTGACGTCTGCTAGGCTTCAAAAGATCCCACACAATACACATCTTCTCACAAAGGGTTGGCAGCCAGTCTGTCTGCCACTTTACAATACACACAAGGACAGACTTAATGAACAATAGAATGCCAAACACCTTAATTCCTCACAGCAATGATTACATAACCCCCACACACAGTATACATCCAATCTATATACAATGTATATACAGCCTTGAATATGGCTATCACAGACCATATCGGGGGTTTCTTTTATTCACCCTGTGTCCAAAGTGACCCCACTGTCACAATATCAAACTGAAAAGATATAGCTGAATATTTTGTGAACATTTTAAAGTTTGCTTGGCGTCTGTAGGTGAAAGTATGAAGGAGCTGAAACTTTTGGGAGCGGAAGAAGATTTTAAGGATTTGAAGCATGCTCTCATTCACTTCAATGTTAAAGTGTTAAAAAGTTTAATATTTTAAAAAGTATAAATAGTAGAAAAAAAAGTTGAATAAGTCCCATCATTAGCTGAAAGAGCTAAACATTTTAAAAGTTGAATGGTTTTAATAGCTGAAAGTATGCAGAAGTTACGCAGAGCCAAAAAACGTACGGAAATTGAAAAACGAATAACAATAGTGGGAATACTACTGAGCATTCCCACAAATTATTTTTTGACCGGCTCACGCCCATATACGTCGACAGAATTGCGCAAACTGACCTACCTGTACATCAGTCCACAAAACCAGGATAGCGGGCACGCGTGACGGTCGCGAACCGCAGGATCGTGCCTGCGTGCCCCGCGGACTCGATGTCCACCGGCGGCCCGCGATCATGGCGATGTAAACAAGAGATTCCCCTGTTCTGCCTAGTAATATGACAGAGATCGTCTGTTCCCTGTCATCGGGAGCAGTGATCTTTGTCATGTCAGTGGTAGCCCATCCCCCCCTACAGTTAGAACACGCTGAGAGAACACACTTAACCCCTTGATCAACCCCTAGTGTTTAAGCCCTTCCCTGCCAGTGACATTTACACAGTAATCAGTGGCTATTTTTAGCTCTGGTCTCTGTACAAATGTCAATAGCCGCAAAATAATGTCAAAAGTGTCCGATCTGTCTGCCGCAATGTCACAGTCCCTAGCAAAAAAAAAAAAATTATAATAAAATTGCCATAAATCTATCCCCTATTTTGTAGACGCTATAACTTTTGTGCAAACCAATCAATATACACTTATTGCGATTTTTGTTTACCAAAAACATGTAGAAGAATACATATTGGGCTAAACTGAGGAAGAAATTTGTTTTCTTTTTATATTTTTTGGGGATATTTATTATAGCAAAAAGTAAAAAATATTGAATTTTTTCAAAATTTTCTTTTTTTTTTTTGTTTATAGCGCAAAAAATAAAAACCGCAGAGGTGATCAAATACCACCAAAAGAAAGCTCTATTTGTAGGAAAAAAAGGACGTCGATTTGGTTTGGGTACAACGTCACACGACCGCGCAATTGTCAGTTAAAATGACGCAGTGCCGTATCGCAAAAAATGCTCTGGTCATTATAACCACTTCAATACCAGGCACTTATATATCTTCCTGCCAGGCCAATTTTCAGCGCTGTCAATTGTGAATGACAATTGCGCGGTCATGCTACATTGTACCCAAACAATTTTTTTATCATTTTGTTCCCACAACTAGAGCTTTCTTTTGGTGCTATTTGATCACCTCTGCGATTTTTATTTTTTGCGCAACAAATTTAAAAATACAGAAAATTTAGAAAAAAATTAAGTTTTTCTTTGTTTCTGTTAATCTTTTTGTAAATAAGTACGTTTTCTTCTTCAATGATGGGCACTGATATAGCTGCACTGATAAGGTGGCACTTATGGGTACTGAGAGGTGGCACTGATAGGCGGCACTGATGGGTACTTATGGGTGGCACTGATAGGTGGCACAGATGGGCACTGATAGGTGGGCATGGATGGGCACTGGTGGACAATGATGGATGGCACTGATGATACTGATGGGTGGCATTTGTGGGCACTGATTAGCATCTATTGTGCTTTTTTTTAATATGTGGATGGCCATGGGGTACATATCTGGCCATCCACATGTTTCCCCCTTCCCTGGTGGTCCTGGCGGCTTCCCTGGTGGTCCAGTGTGGGCATCCGCGGGGGGGCTGCGCTGATAAACAATCAGCGCAGACCCCCCCTGTCAGGAGAGCCGCCGATCAGCTCTCCTCTACTCGCGTCTGTCAGACGCGAGTGAGGAAAAGCCTATCAACGGCTCTTCCTGTTTACATCGTGATCAGCCGTGATTGGACACGGCTGATCACGTGATTGGACACGCTGATTACCGAGGTCGGTGTAGCGGTGTGTCAGACTGACACACCGCACCACCAATCGTGGCGATGCGCGCCCCCCGGGGGCACGGCGGCTGTTATCCTGCTGGACGTCATAACGCAGGATAACGCAATCACTTCCCGGACATCAATCTGCTATTGACCGGGCGGGAAGTGGTTAAGGGGGTAAAATCTTCCGGGGCTGATGTGGTTAATGAGTTATTAGCTAGGCTTCGTTCACATGGGTGGTCAAGGAGTGGTAATAACAGGCGGTTGAGCCGTGGTCCTACTGTCCACCTGACAACTTAAAGGAAAACATGAAGCCACTCAGGGCTGTACATATGCCTCAGCAGTGGCAAAAATGGTATCTCTTGATGCGTTTGGCGGGTAGTACCGCCACCAAGTGCAACCCATTCAAGTGAATGGGGCCACACTATGGGCTTTACAGGGTTAAAATAGGTGATGAGGCTGTGGCATATCGTAATTTCAGCTCTATGAAAACCTATTAACTGTGGATCACTTTTCAGAGGAGGGGCAAGGGCTGACAAATGTGTGAACAAGCTCTTAGCGTCACTTTTTTCGTGCGGTGCACTATTTATATGGCTTGAACTTGTCTGTTTTTTTTTTATAGATAAAGCACAAGCAGCTTTTTAGGTGCTTGTTATATACTGTACAGTGCAGAGTGGGTTGCTTGATATAAATACATAAAAGGTAATACAGAGAAAGAAGAAGAGATAAGGTGATAATGAGTGTACATAAATGCAAAAGTGGCAGAGAAACCTGTGTACATAAACCATAAGGTGATAGGAAAGGGGACAAAGGTGACAATCAGCATATGGAAACAAGTGAAAATAAACAGGAAATGATGATGATAGCCTATGTTGAGAACAACTGCATGAGATTTAATGGCTGATTTAACCTTTATTATTATTTTATCTGTATGATGTTATTTATTTATACCTACTATTATTATAGCATATTTTATTTTTCCATTTTACCACATTGACATTATACCATTATATTAATGTTTGTTTATTATTTTTTAAAGAATAGAATAGTCATTGTTAATTATAATGTATTGTATGTGTATTATTTTTTATTTATTTTTTGTTCATAGTATGATTTAATATATCCTACTCATTTGATATTTGCTTTTAGGACACATTTAGGCCCCTTTCACATGTACGGATCCCGTGAGGATCCGTATCTTTATCATCTGCTTGCTCAGCGGGGATCGCTCAGTTGATCCCCGCTGAGCCGGCAGATGACAGGGCGGTCCCTGCACACTGTGCAGGGACCACCCTGTCAGATCTCCGCTCTCCTCTATGGGGGGATCGGATTAACATGGACCGTCTGTCCGTGTTCATCTGATCCGATCCGCAGACGGATGGAAAAATATGATTTTACTCCATCTGCAGAAACGGACCATAGTGGGGACCGATGAGATCGAGTGTCAGAGGATGTTCATCCGCTGACACCCGCTATCCCATAGGGATACATGTATGTCCGTATTTCATCCGAAAACGGATGGATGAAATACGGACATACGGTCTGCTGGTGTGAAAGGGCCCTTAGTCGTGTCTGTGTAAATCTCCCATGTTTTACACTATTGTAGCACTGTCCCCATAAGGCTTGCTGATTGTTGATTTCATAGGTATCTCCCTGGTTACCTGAAGCTGGTTGCTAAGGCTTTCCTTTTGGTTGCTAGGGGTTTCCACTTGTCCCACCCTTTCCCCCGCTTGCTTGGTACCCAATGACCAGTCCAGGTTATTTGTGTTTTTTGTATTTTATTTGGAACTTGAATGGGAGAAGGGATTAGTGGGATACTCCAACTTGAACTAGTCACAGTGGATAAGGACAACTCTCACTTGGCCTCACCGGATTATTTGTGGAAGCAGTCACTGTATGAATACTTTTTCAAGGCACTGTGTATTAGCATTATATCGTTTATGCATATGAAACTCTTGAAATCATTTAAAGAGGAGAATGGTGAATACCCATCTCAGTTTTGTTCTCCGTGTTCCTTAGGGGAAATTTCCCTTTGCTTCCTGTCTCGGAAACACGATTGGAAGCGAGAGGAAATCTCCCTAAAGTGAGGCAAAATCCCTTCTTAGACAGTAGTAATTGGAACAGGTATCCTTGTCAGAAGTTTCCTCCCTGTTTGAACGGCAAATGTAAAATTTAGTCACCAAGGCAAATTAGAGAGGGTCAATTTCCATGGCGGGGACACAGACAGCAATAAAAACTTATCGGGGGTTCTAAGCTATCCTTTCACTCTGTCAACACTGCTGACATCTTCAACTGGTCTACTTCAAATTGGGTGTCTTTGGACATTTTGACTGGATGGCCCATGACTCTAACACATGCACAGAGAGACGCATAGAGACACTTCTACAAAAATCTACCTATCAGCATTTTTTTTTAGGAAATTGGAAAAATAGTGCTGGACCTGTAGGGTTATCCTATTGGTAATGCTGTCTTAAAGTATTGATCTTGATATAAATAATCTGGCTCCCGGGCAAGCGGCTTCTATGCTCCAAAGGATCTCTGTGGTCTCCCTGGCTTGTAGTGTAATGTAACAAAATGGAAACTGAAGTGCCATACCACTTCTCCCTCCTCAATGGCTCCCACTGCTGTGTCTGAGCCAATGAGGAGGGAGAGAGCCAATAGAGCCACTGCTCTTGTGCACATCACTGGATTAAGATCAGATTCAGGAGAGTATAAGGGGGGGCTGGGGAGGGGAGCTACATGCATACATTTTTTCTTTACCTTAAGGCCACTTTCACACGGGTGCCTCCGCCTGATGGACTCTGCTTTCTCAGCGGGGGATCGCTCCACTGATCCCTGCTGAACAGGCGGATGACAGGTCCATCTCCGCTCACTGTGCAGAGCGGAGACGGACCCAGTCCCACTCTCCTCTATAGGGAGAACGAGTGAAAATGTCAGTTTTCACCCAATCATATCCAATCTGTCAGACGGATGGAAAACAGGACTACCATCCGTCTGGATTTGGTGGACAGGATCAGATCAGATAGCAGCGGATGTTATCCGCCGCTCCATAGGGGTGGATGGAGGGTCTGATCAGGTTTTCCTGAAAAACTGACAGGCAGACCTGATCAAAAAGCCTGTGTGAAAGGGGGCCTTAAGTGGTTTTTAAAGGCACAAGTTTTTTTTTCACCTTCATGCATTCAATGCTTGAAGATTAAAAAAAACCTTATGTGTGCAGCAATGTCCACAAGAGCCTTGGCTCTCCGGGGACTATCACTCTTAATTGACTTTTGGCAATGGCTTCTGCTGCTGTCAATCACCGTCAGTGAGAAAATCAGGAGATAGAGGGAGCGAGGCCGAGCGCCTGCTTGGGTGCCCCAGAGCAAGTTGCTTGCTGTGGGGGCACCTGGCAGGAGGGAGGGGCCAGGAGTGGCAGCGTGGGAGCCAAGAAGAGGAGGATCTGGGCTGCTCTGTGCAAAATCACTGCACATAGCAGGTAAGTATAACCAGGGCTTTTTTCTCAAACAATAGGTGCTGGAACTTAACCACGACCCCCCAAAACCCCTCCACCCACACACACCCTCTAAATCACATCAAATAGTGGGTGTGGTCAGTCAAATTCCACGAACAGTAGGAGGGTCTTAAAGGGGCATAAATACAAAGATTGCATTACATACAGAGTGCAGAGTTCAGGGGGGTTACACACAGAGTGCAGAGCTGTCACTTGTAAACACAGAAACCGGACTTCTGTGTTTACAAGTGATTGTGGTGAGCAGACCCTCCCAGCCCCCCCCGCAACCAAGGGTCTGAGTCAGAGGTGGTGGAACTGAGTTCCACCAAGTTCCCCCTGAAAAAAAGCTCAGAGTAGAACATGTTTGTTATTTTAGTTAGCAGAGCCTTTAGTATTACTTTAATGCATAGAATGGCGTGCACTGAAAATTAAGCCGGGTACACACTAATCACCTGACAGCTCCAGTCGGAGCCGCTGTACTAATGATCTGACATTAGTACAGCGATCCCCCGCTAGCTGTTGTGTTCTGACAGGGGGGTGACCCCCCTACCAGAACAGTCCGATCAGAAGTTGGTCGAATGCTATTTTCCAGCATGCTCATCTGACAGAAGCCTGCCACATGGACCGGCTGACATATACACGTGCCGAATGTTGGATGTTTTTTTTATTGAACTGGCCGATGTCTCCCAACATTCGACTCATGTGTACTAGGCCTAAGCATGGCATGCAGTACTTTCTCAGGGCAGCGCAACGCAATCCACCACTTCACACTGCACTATGGCCAATAGAACCTTATGAAAGGTTACTTTGTCCATAATCTTCATTTAAAAGAAAACAAAAAGTTACACAGTACACTGCTGTCATCCAACTGCACACCAGCAGCTGCGTACTTTGTTGTTACCATGGTGACCATCTGCTCCATCTAATCACAATAACCGATGGCAAAATTACATTTGCAAATACATATTTAAACCCAGACCACTCACTTCCCAACTGCTATATACCTATTTTTCTAATGCCTAGTACACAGGAGCGGGTTTTCCGACGGGAAAAGATCCATCAGAAAACCAGAGGGGAAAGCCGAGAACCTGCTTGGTAACTTTTCCCCCGTACACACAGCCGGTTTTCCCTTTGGGAAAACTCAGAGGAGAGCTTTGGCCGGGAATCCCGGCCATGTGTATGCTCAATCGCAGTTTTTCCCATAGGAAAACTGCCAAAAACTGCCGGGAAAAAGTCCGCCGGGAATCCCGGCGGGAAAAAAGAGCAGGTTCTCTTTTTTTGTCCGGTGGTTTTTGGCAGTTTTCCCTTCGGAAAAACTGCGAGGGAGCATACACACGGCCGGGACTCCTGACCAAAAGCTCTCCTCACAGTTTTCCCGTCGGGAAAACCGGCCGTGTGTACGAGGCTTAAGTCTCTTAACCTCTGGATATAAGCAATATTTGCGCCCTCTATCTCCTGAATATTATTATTATACAAGTTTTATATAGCGCCAACCGTTTGCGCAGCGCTTAACAAAATAAAGGCAGACATTACAGTTACATCACAATTTGGTACAAGAGGAATCAGAGGACCCTGCTCATTAGAGCTTACAATCTAAAATATAGAAAGAGACTGCTTTATATTACTAGGCTTCCTATTAATCATGATCGCTATATATTGATAAATCAAAGTCCACATTGAGATGAATGTATCCTCTGGTTTCATGTAAAAAGGCCTTGCTCACACAACAGCGGGTGTGGGTTCATGGTCCAAAACGCAGACAATGTGAGTTTAGGTCCATGCACCCGCACCTACATAGCTTTCAAATTATCAACAGGGACCATGTCCGTGCAGCCGCTGCATCCCAATTTTTTTGGAATAGGAGCCAATATAGACCTTCTTTACCATAAGAGGTCCATCTTAGCAGTAGGGATGAGCCGAACACCCCCCCCCCCCCCGGTTTGGTTCGCACCAGAACCTGCGAACGGACCGAAAGTTTGCACAAACTTTAGAACCCTATTAAAAATTCTATGGGACTCGAACGTTTGAAATCAAAAGTGCTAATTATGAAGGCTAATATGTTAGTTATTGTCCTAAAAAGGGTTTGGGGACCCGGCTCCTGCCCCAGGGGACATGTATCAATGAAAATTTTTTTTTTTTTAAACTGCCGTTTTTTCGGGAGCAGTGATTTTAATGATGCTTAAAGTGAAAAAAAAAAAAAAAAAAAGTGAAATATTCCTTTAAATATCGTACCTGGGGGGGTGTCTATAGTATGCCTGTGAAGTGGCACGTGTTTCCCGCGTTTAGAACTGTCCCTGCACAAAATTACATTTCTAAAAGGAAAAAAAGTCATTTAAAACTGCTTGCGGCTTTAATGTAATGTCTGGTCCCGGCAATATGGATGAAAATCATTGAGAAAAATGGCATGGGTACCCCCCCTACCCCAGCCCATTACCAGCTCCTTTGGGTCTTGTATGGATATTAAGGGGAACCCCGCACCCAAATAAAAAAAAGGCCCTATATAGTCTGAACAGCAGTATACAGGCGGTGCAAACAAGACAGGGACTGTAGGTTTGTTCTTAAGTAGAATCTGTTTGTAATTTGGAACAGGTACATTTTTTAAGTGTAAAACATCTATTTTTAAGCTTTTTGGAAAACATAGGAAAGGGTTATCACCCCTGTAACATTTGTTTTGCTGTCTGTGCAGTGTGCACCTGTTCAGAACATTTCACCTCACTTTCCGTCCCAATGACAAATGTTTTTTGAAAATTTGGTTTTTTTATTGAAACAAGGATTGGTGATAAAGCATCAGTGGAGAGGAGACACCTTTTTCCCATATTAACTCTGATGCCGCGTACACACGATGGATTTTCTCGACGGTGAAAACAACGTCGAGAAAATCGACGGGAAAAACGAGGAACGGCTTGTTCCCCCTACACACGGCCATTTTTTCCTGACATTTTTTCTCTTGGTCAAGAAAAACGACCGTGTGTAGGCTCCCCGGCAGCGTTTCCCTATGGGAAAACTGCAGCGGAAAAAAATGCCGTGAATCACGACGAGAAAAATTAGAGCATGTTCTAATTTTTCTCGTCGTGATTAATGCAGTTTTTCTCGTCGGGAAAAACGATCAAAAGCCAACACACGGTCGCTTTTCTCGTCAAAGAGAATTTTTTTTATCTTTTCCCGACAAGAAAAATGGTCGTGTGTACGTGGCATTAGGCCCCTTTCACACTGAAGCGTTTTTCAGGCGTTTTAGCGCTAAAAATAGCGCTGGAAAAACGCCTGAAATAATCCTGCCCCAGCATTCTCAATGTGAAAGCCCTGAGGGCTTTCACACTGAGGCGTTGTGCTGGCTGTGCGTTGGAAAAAATCCTGCAAACAGCTTTTTTGGAGCATCTTTGGGGCGCATAAAATAGTGCTGTAAAAACACCTATACCCATTGAAATGAATGAGTACCGCTGTAAAAACGCATAGGCGTTAACACTAAGGCGGTAAAAACGCTAATAGTTTTTAGCGCGTTATTGCAACGCCTCAGTGTGAAAGGGGCCTTACAGGAGAGAATTTGCCTTCCTAGGGGTAGATTTCCTCTCACTTCCTGTTGTCTCCTTCCGTTTGCAAGCAAGAGTCGTTTGTAAGTTGGATGTTTGAAAGTAGGGGCCTGCCGTATATAATCTGCAGAAATTTGGCCCTTAGGTGTTGCCACAACACTGTAAGCCCTCACAGTTACTCTTGGTGGGCGCTGGAACGCCCTGCTGTGAACTATTATATCAAGAATTGTAATTACATGCCATTGTTGAACAGTGGTAGGAAAAATTGGGCCTTTGGTGGTGGTGCCACAACACTAAGTCCTCACAGTTACTCTTGGTGGGCGCAGGAATGGTCCCAGCTGTGAAATATTAGATCCAGAATTGTAATTACACGCCCCTGTTAAACATTCATTTTTCTGAAGGTCAGCCGATCGACCGAGTCAGTGGACAGGCACACCCTGTGATCGGTTACAAAGCCTCCAGCAGCACTGAATGTGTGTTCCGAAAGAACGCTGGATGCAGGACAGGCCAGTAGCTCAATTGCATACTGTGCAACCTCCGGCCAGTGATTCATCCTCCATACCCAGTAACCCAGAGGATTTTCGGTGGGAAAGGTGTCCAAGTCTGATCTTGCCCCTAGGTATTCCTGCACCATGTAAACCAGACGCCGGCGATGGTTGCTGGAACCGATCATACCTTGGGGCTGCGGACTAAAAAGTTGTCTGAACGTATCGGTCAGACGGCCACCTTCTCCACCGCTCCTTCTTTGACTGACCGAAGCCTCAGCAACACGTTGTCCAGGACCAGGAATTTGTAACCTCCCAGTCTCTGGGAACGCGTTGTACAGACCTTTCTGCACGGCCTCCCGAAGATGTTTCATCCTCTGCTCCCTCTGCGACGCCACGATAAGGTCCGCAACCTTACCCTTGTAACGTGGATCAAGGAGGGTTGCCAGCCAGTAATGATCCCTCTCCTTGATAGCACGAATACGAAGATCCTTCCGCAGGTTTTGCAGGATCAGGGAGGCCATGCAGCGTAGGTTTGCTGAGGCATTTGGTGCGGAGTCCTCTGGGTCACAGAGGAAGACATGATCCACAGCCACCTCCTCCCAGCCACGTACAAGTCCATGTGTTTCTTGGGACTGTAATTGATCCCTTAAAGACTGCTGCTGATGTGAGTGCTAGGCTCCACCTCCATGCTGACACAATCCTCCTCCTGTGTGATAGGTGGGCCAGCAGAAACACTGGATAAAGGGGGCCTTGAGAGGTAAGGAAGTCCTCCTCTTCCTCCCTCTGTTCTGCCTCAAGTGCCCTGTCCATTATTCCACGTAGTGTGTGCTCCAACAGGTGGACAAGAGGGACAGTGTCACTGATGCATACACTGTCACTGCTGACCAGCCTCGTGGCCTCCTCAAATGGTGCCAGGACAGTGCAAGCATCCCTCATCATGGCCCACTGGTGTGGGAAAAAAAATCCAAGCTCCCCTGACCCTGTCTCAGATTAGGCAGTTCTTGGGCAGGTTGTATTCCTTTTGCAGGTCAGCCAGCCGAGCACTGGCATTATATGACCGGCGGAAATGCCCACAGAGTTTCCTGGCCTGCTTCAGGACCTCCTGTAAGCCCGGGTACCTGCCCAAGAACCGCTGCACCACCAAGTTAAGGACGTGAGCCAAACAGGGCACATGGGTCAGTTGTCCCTGTCGGAGGGCGGAGAGGAGGTTGGTGCCATTGTCGCAAACCACCTTTCCTGGCTTAAGCTGGCGTGGCATCAACCACCTCTGAGCCTGCCCCTGCAGAGCTGACATAATCTCTGCCCCAGTGTGGCTCCTGTCCCCCAGGCACACCAGCTCAAGCACCGCATGGCATCTTTTTGCCTGCGTACTTGCGTAGCCCCTTGAATGCCTACAGAGCACCGCTGGTTCGAGGACAAAGCACAGGAAGAGGCCATGGAGGAAGAAGAAGAGAAAGGGGTGGAGGAGAGAGGTGCGTCAGAATCACCAGTAGTAGCATTTTGGAGGCGTGGTGGCGGAACAACCTCCAACACTACTGCACCTTGTCCTACATCCTTCCCAGCTGCCAGCAGAGTCACCCAATGCGCGGTGAAAGATAGGCAACGTCCCTGTCCATGCCTGCTGGACCATGAGTCAGCGGTAATATGCACCTTACCACTGACCGCCCTGTCCAACAAGGCCTGTTCACCATTTCAGCCCAAATTTTGGGCTGAATTTGCACCGTAAATGGACCAAAAGGCACACATTGTTTTTCTGAAAAACGCACCAGACCTGCTGCGGAGATATGTGAACCGGCTCCATAGAGAGACAGTCAAAATCTTCTGCTATTGCAAATTGGAATCAATTCGCAATGGTATGAACCCAGTCTAAAATCATGAGGCATTGGCCTGGCACCACACAGGTTAACCACTTCTCGGTCGTTCTATAGCTGAATGACAGCTACAGTGCAGGCTTACTTTGCCGGGAGGCTGTCATATGACGTCCTACAATAATCGTGCAGCGCGCTCTGTGATCGTTGAGTGCTTTGGACTCAGCTGATCACAGATCGGGTAAAGGGCCAATCACAGCGTCCTTTTACCATGTGATCAGCTGGTTGCAATGTAAACAGAAGCCGGTTATCGGCACTCCTTTCCTCAGTCTTTTTTTTGTTTAGCAAAACATAAAAAGCCCAGTGGTGATAAAGGAGAAGTCCAGTCAAAGCTCGGTTGACTGTACTTCTCCTGTCGATCACAGGAGTACAGTTCGTTTCGGACTCCTGTGACCCGTTTTCAGCAGAGAACAGGCTGAAGTCCGCTCTTTGCCGACATTACAGTCGGTCCAGGCTCCGCATCATTCCGACAATGGAAGTCTGGATCTGCCATGTCCCTGAACTGACACCCGGCTCAGCCTCTCAGCGAGCCACTGAGATGGCCGCTCCCCGCCCCTCCACAGCTCAGCGCTTCAGTGAGCAAAGAGGAAGAGAGAGCTGTGACTGACAATCTGCAGCTCTCTACTCACGGAGCTCTGAAAACTGAATGATAAGCGATGTTTAATCGCTTGGTTTTCAGTGTAGAGGTGCCGGGGGACAGATGCAGCATCGGACCCATGCTGCATCGCCCTAGGTAAGTATTCATCTTAAAAAAAAAAAAAGAGCTTTGTTTTGGTGGTATTTAAAAGAGAAGTAAAGAAATCTATTTGTGTGAAAAAATATGATAAAAATGTAATTTGGGTACAGTGTTGCATGACAACATGTTACAGCACTAAAAATTGGCCTGGGCAGAAAGGGAGTAAAAGTGCCCAGTAGGCAAGTGGTTAATGAACAATCTGTAGTGTGAGAACAGACACGTCCTGTGAAGAAAACTATACATCCTTAGGCTGCTTTTCACACTGATCCTTTTTTCTTCCGCCTTTTTTTTTTTTTTTTTAAACAAAAAGGTTTTTATTTGGCAATATGTACATGCAGGTCAATAACATGTAAACATAAATGGCAAACTTGAGTGCAGTATAGTAAAAGAGGGTCACATATATATCTGGGGGGTACACTGAGAACCACTAAGAAAGGGTGTCTGAATCTCCTAGCCACCGGTCCCATATCTTATTGTACTTAGTCGGGCACCCTCTATTAATATACATAAATCTGCGATAAGAAAGAGCACCGTTAACATCAGCTTTCCATTCAGATTTAGTCGGTGGGGATGATCTCATCCACTTCCTCGCTATCATTTTCCTTGCTGAAAAAAGTGTTTCCTGAAGAAACGCTTTAGTAAACTTATCCATTTCAGGGCTTGGGTAGATGCCCAGTAAGCATGCCCGTGGGTCCAACGTAAGAGGTGAGCCCATATTGTCATGGAGGAAGTCCACTATTTGTTTCCAGAAGCCCTGGATCACAGGGCAGGACCAGATTAAATGGAAGAACGTACCCAGCTCCCGTGTACACATGGGACAGGTGTTGGGGAGGTCCCTCTTATATCCGGACACTCGAAGCGGCGTGAGATAAGATCTATGAGTAATGTATATTTGGGTGAGTCTATCCGAGAGTTTTGGGGAAGCCTCCTTGCAGGTGTCTAGGGCCTCACTCCATTCCTCATCCCCGAGGTCCCCCACCTCCCTCTCCCATCGGGGCTTGAGAGCATACGCTAGTTTTGTAGAGGAAGGTATGAGCAGCATATTGTAGAAGTAGGAGATGAGCTTCTGGGGGTCTGTGCCCTTAACTATGGCCATGATGGAGTTAGGGGAAGGCTGCGGCAATGCCCCCCGAAATTGTGTAGTGAGGGCGTGGTGTACCTGAATGTATCTAAAGTACATACTGTCGGGGAGCGCAAACTCATCTTGGAGAGCAGGGAAAGATTTAATGTTGCCGCCCGCAATGATTTGTGAGAGGTAGATCACCCCCCGAGAGCACCACAGTTCAGGGTCAGGAATTCGGGACAGCTCAAGCAGGTGACCATTATGCCAGAGGGGAGTGTAGTCATTGAGCGGGTCAGCTTAGTCATAGCAATGTCCCAGATTTTTCTATATTGGTATAGAGTGGACTTGGCCTGTGTAGAGCGGGTGCCTCGTGTTCCTAGTGCAATTGCTGCAATAGGGTCCCGTGTGTGGTGTGTTAAGCGAGGGCATAGTAGGGTCCCAAACCTGTCCCTGTCGGTTTTATCAACGTGGAACAGTTGGGAGAGCTGTGATGCGGTGTAGTATAGGTGCAAGTCAGGCATGGCAGTTCCTCCCAAATCCGTGGGATTCTTAAGGGTCCGCCAGGCCAGCTTATGTCTGTTCCCACCCCACACGAAGGGCTTGAGTAGGGAATCAAAGCATTTAAAATATTTGAGAGGGATGTATACCGGGGAATGCCAAAGTACATAAAGTATTTTGGGGAGCAACATCATTTTTATCAGGTTTATTCTGCCCCATACTCCAAGGAGGCAATCGTGACCATATTTGTATTTTATCCTTCACTAAAGAATAGAGAGGGTCTATGTTAAGGGTAATGTAATCTGACGGCGACCTAGTGATCTGAATTCCCAGATATTTCCCAGCACTTACTCGCATTAGCGGGAGCTCCGACTGCGCCCGAGGGGGTGCATAGGGGTCTATAGGAAGGATCTGTGACTTTCCCCAATTAATTTTTAAGCCTGAAAAAGGTCCCAAAGCATTTGATGGTGTCGAGTGCGTGCCGCAGGGAGGGGTCCGAGTCGGCTAGGTATAACAGGGTGTCGTCCGCATACATACTAATCTTTTCCACCAGTCCCCCAGAGGTCAGCCCGCGTATCTCAGGATTCTCTCGAATGGAAATGGCCAATGGTTCTGCCGCAAGGGCATATAGCAGGGGAGATAGGGGACACCCTTGACGGGTGCCCCTGGTGAGCCCAAAGGATTCAGAGGGCCATCCATTCGCCACCACTCTGGCAGTAGGATCCTGATTTAGGAGACGGACCCACGTGAGGAATCTGATGCCAAAGCCATAGCGCTCGAGGCAAGCCCAGAGGTATCTCCACTCCACGGAATCAAACGCCCTGGCGGTGTCAAGTGTCACCACCACGCGTTCTCCAACCATGTCATGTGAGGCCTGAAGGTTAATATACAGCTTACGGAGGTTAAAAGAGGTGTTACGGCCAGGCATGAAACCCGCCTGATCAGCGTGTATCAGGGATAGAATAACTTGATTCAACCGATTGGCGAGGATTTTAGCTAGGATCTTGATATCCACTTGGAGGAGGGAGATGGGCCTATACGATTCCGGATATCCCGGCTTGGGGATTAGTACTATTATGGCCTCTCTCATGGATGGGGGCAACACCTGGTTATCGAATAAGTAGTTGTATAGGGTAAGGAGCTTTGGAGTGAGTATGTCACTAAACTGCGCGTAGAACTCAATGGGCAGTCCGTCTGATCCCGGGGCCTTGGACTTGGCAAAACCCGCTATAGCCCCAGTAATTTCCTCTATTTTAATAGGTTCTTCCAGAAGG
Organism: Rana muscosa; assembly: GCA_029206835.1. NCBI lineage: Eukaryota > Metazoa > Chordata > Amphibia > Anura > Ranidae > Rana > Rana muscosa. Next base: position 232,235,991 of record CM055125.1, on the reverse strand, counting down.
GTTACTTGTTCGTCAGTCAGCCTAGGGATCGGAATGCCCGTCAAAAAAATTTCCATCTCCACATCGTCAGGGGGAGTTCTAGAAGTGTAGAGGTCTACAAAAAACTCACGAAATCGTTCGGTGACACCTGGGGGATCCGTTATGCGTCCACCCCCGACCGTGCAGCGAAATTACAACAGGGGGTCTATCTTCTCTGTGAACCATATAGGCCAATAGCTTGCCAGCCCTTTCTCCATGCTCAAAGAGCTTCTGTTTGGAGAAGAACAGCTTACGGCGGGACTTTTCGTAGTGCAACTGACTAACCACTTGGGCCCGCAGTTTCATAAGATCTGCCTGGGCAAGGGAAGGGTCACCCAAAAATCCATGTTCGGCTGCAGCCAGTTCTGCCTCAGCTTTTTCGAGAATATCAGCCAACCCTTCCTTTATTTTATTAATCTTGTGTTTGAGGAGTGAACGAGCATGCAGTTTGAAGGTTTCCCAGACTGCCAGGGGGGATGCAGAGGTGTCATTATCTGTAAAGTACTGATCAAGCTCAGTCGGGAGCGGATCTTCCTCCGGCAGCAGAGTGAGCCAGAAGGGGTTAAGGCGCCATGAGCCCGGGGGCTTGTTAACAGGGACAGACAGCAACGCCCAGTACGGGCAGTGGTCCGAGAGAAGTCTCGGGCCAAAACCTGCAGCCCGCACTCTGGGCAGCAGCCGTCTTGAGGTCAGTATATAATCAATGTGGGGACATGGTGCCGTGAGTAGAGGAAAAGCAGGAGTATGACCGCGTCTGAGGATGGAGGTGTCTCCAGGTGTCAGCCAGGTCAAATGAAGCGAGGATCCTAGAAAATCTGGTGGCTCGGGGACTAGGGACCCGTGGGACAGTGGGTGTGAGCCTATCTAGGGATGGGTCAAGCATTTCATTGAAGTCGCCCAACCATATAGCCTGAACTGTGGGGTGACGGGACATATATGCAAGGCCCTCTACAATAATCTTGGTATTAAAGGGGGGCGGGACATAAAGTGCCAGTATGAGGAAGGGTTCGCCATACAACTTAGCGTGCAGGAACACATAGCGACCTTGGGGATCGGTGCAAATGTCACAAAGTTCGAAGTGTAGTGATTTAGCCACCAGGACTGAGACTCCGCGAGCATGAGACGTATGGGTGGAGTGAAAGGCCCACCCTATCCATGGCCTGCGGAGTGCCAGCCCTCAACATGGGTCTCTACGAGTATGATTACATCAGCCCTCTGTTTCTTGAGATATGCAAGGGCCGCCGCGCGCTTAATTTTGTCTCTGACTCCCCTCACATTCCAGGTAAGGAATTTAATACTCGCCATAGTTCAGGCGGATGTGCATGAAGTGCAGTATGGGTCTGCCAGAGCTCCTCCGATCTAGTGAACTAAGGGTGCAGTGAAATAGTATACAAAAAAAGAAAAAAATATACAGCGAAAGAGCAGCACAACAACATATGGTAAAAAAGGGAGACCGCAAGTATATAATCAGCACAATGAGTAGTAAATCAAAATGTACCCAACCAGCATAAAATATCTTAGAACAGTATATAATCATTGACTGCATGTGAAACGTAGCATTGCCAATCAAAAACACAAACTTCCCCCCCCCCCACCCCGCCCTACACCCTCCCAAACTGGTGTGGGCATCAACCCAAAACATGGTGTGTCCCATCCTCCTGAGAACCGCCTTTTTGTTTTAAGAAAAACGCATGACCAAGAAATCCTATGGAACTATTCAGATGCGGGTCCGCTGTGTTTTAAAAAAATCTTGCTTAGCACATTTTTGGTGCATGTTTGGTGCGGTAAGGAAAAAAAACAAACAAACACCTCCTTATTGAAATTAATGATAACCGCAGCAAAAACGTACCCGCGGTAGCGTTTTTAATTACATGTCTTTGGTCACAGGGGCAAAACACACCTGAAAAGGCAACAAAAACGCACATGCATTTTTATCACGTTTTTGCAATGGAGCCTATGTCCAGCTCCCACACAGTTTTGGCCCTGTGGGTAATGGCAACTACCCCCCGTTGTCTGATTGTGGAATACATGTGTGAGAAGTTTAGAGGGGTCGTCCCCCAAAACTATATTCAGTACTGGGGGGTTCCAGCCCTATATCTAGATTTGGTAGATGGGTTCTGAGTGCATGACGGAGCTGCAGGTATTTGAAAGCCAGTTGGTGCGGAAGGGAGAACTCTTTTTTAAGGGCCTTTAACTGCTTGAGCCCGGAATTAGTCAGGACCTGGTGTAGATACAGTATTCCATATCTAGCCCAGACTACCGAATCTGGAATGGTTTCCAGTTCCGGCATATGGTTGTTAAGCCACAGTGGGGTGTGGGAGTGAAATTTACACACATTCTGTTTAAGAGATAATTCCCATACCCTTTGGTGGTGTGTCAGCATTCCAGAGTTATACCGTGCGGTGGAACCGGGTGAACTTTTCCCGCGAAGGATGGTCTGGACGGGTGTATACTCCGAGTGTCCCACTTTGTCACAAACCAAGGATCTATAGCGCTGTCTTTCCGACGTGTGGAAGTGATACATGTGGGATAGCTGCGAGGCTAGGTAGTGTTCCTGTAGGGATACACCCCCCATATCAGTAGGCTTTTTTAAAGATTTGCCAAGCTAGTTTGTGTCTACCATTACCCCAGACAAATGAATTCAGGATAGCTTCTATCTGCTTAAATATTTTTAATGGAATGTATAGGGGGCATGCCACATCATGTATAGAATCTTGGGTAGTATGATCATTTTTATTAAATGTATGCATCCCATCACCCCTGAGGGTAGTCTGGACCATGTCTGCGTTTTGCTTTTAATTCAATCTTATTTTATTTGTTTATGCAGTGAAACGACAGAAAAAGACATACATTGTCTTAAACATTACAAACATTAATAGGATACATCCTCAACAGGCATCATGTGTGTCAGAACAGAGCAGGGCTAAGTACTATCAGATGAAAGTATACACAAACCTATTTGGAGAGTATGAAGTAGGGTCACTCAATGGGTTATAGGTAGTAGGTAAATTGAAGCCCTGGTACGTTATCCTACTGGGTTCTTAGAGGTGTATTTATGTGTAGAGAAAAGAGAGTCAGAGTCAGGGGCAAATAGTAGGGGTACACAGATAGGGGACAGGGATCAGAATCACTCCATCAAGGTCCGAGAGTGGTCTCGTCCAGGGCACACTCCGCCCAAGAGATAAACTCCGAGGAGTACCGAAACACGGACCACGAAGTCCATGCGAGAGAGAACTGTTCACTTTTGTCATTTTCCTCCGCCACCAGGCGCTCAAGGTCCCTAATGCGGTCCACCTCAACAGCCCAATCCCCCAGGGAAGGCATGGTTGTCATTCTCCAATGACGGGGAATCACTACCCTGACCGCCGCCAGAAAGTGTCGCAAGACATCATTTCTGATGGATTTAAATGATCCTGGGATAATAGACAAGAGAGCCACCTCAGGTGAAGGGTGGATAGAGGTCGCCATCAATTTGCAGTAGAGTGTGAAAATCCGCTGCCAGTACCTCCGCACAGGAGGGCACTCCCACCAGATGTGGAGCATGGTTCCCCGGGAGCCGAGGCACCGCCAGCAGGCATCCGACACCTCCGGATTGAAGTGGTGAAGAGTTGATGGACATCTGTACCATCTTGTTAACAGTTTAAACCCCTTCTCCTGGGTCTTGGTGGCTATGGACAATTTGTGCGTCAGGGTAAAACATTTTTGCCAGTCAATAGTGGAGATAGTGCGACGGAGGTCTGTCTCCCAGGCCACCGTATACGGTGGGAGGCCAGGGGAGTAAACATCGAGCAGAAGGGAGTATAGTTGCGATACAACATGCGTTGGAGGTTCCACCTGCAGGAGCAGTTCCTCGAATCCCGTCGGTTCAGCAAGAATGTCTGTAATAGATGGGAAAGTCCGGATGTAGGAGGCAGTCTGTTGCCTCCGAAGCCACTGCATGGGGTGACGGGAGGTCAGACCGGTAGAGGTATCTGACCTCAAAGTGGGGTCTGCACGAAGGACCTGGGCAAGTCGCCTATGATCCTCTCTTCGCCATGGTCCGAATCTTGCTACCGACATAGCTGGCGGAAAGGCCGGGGTCCCAAAGAAGGGAGTCATAGGCCCCATGCGGTTTGATAAGCCCCTTCTGGACAGCATGCGATCCCAAATCTGGATCGTTTGATGGGTAAGGTCATTAAGAGGGCCCGAACCCCCCCGTACCGTAGGTAAGGTCCAGGGGAGAGCGGAGAGCTCAATTGGGCTCATGTGGCTTTCCAACTGAACCCAAAGCTTGGTTGAAGAATGATGGAACCAATCTAGTATGCGGGTGAGCACCGCTGCTTTATGGTATAGGGAGGCATCTGGGGCTCCAGCCCCCCCCCCGAGCCTTTGGAAGAGAAAGTGTTTCATACCGTATCCTGGGACGGGCCGCATTCCAAATAAATTTGGAAAACAGTTGGCGTATTTTCTTAAAGTACGAATTAGGAATGTGAATAGGGATGGTCTGAAACAAATACAGGAACCTAGGGAGAACATCCATTTTCAGGGCATTCACTCTACCTAGCCATGAGAGCTGTTTGGACGCATAAGTGATTAAATCTGCCTGGGTCCTAAGAAGTAGGGGGGCAAAGTTCAAGGAAAAAAGTTGGGAAGCATCCGCCGGTATTTGAATTCCGAGATACCTTATGGAGGGGGAACCAGTTTTGAAGGGGAAAGAAGACGATAGTCTTTGCAGGGCCGACGTAGGCAGAGATATGTTGAGGATTTCCGATTTATTGTAGTTGACCTTGAAGTTGCTAACTTCTCCAAATTTCCGAAACTCCTGCAATACCAAGGGCAAGGATGTGTGAGGGTGTGTCACGAACAGGAGCAGATCATCTGCAAAGAGGGCAAGTTTAGTATGTGTGGGCCCGACTGTTATGCCTTGGATAGAAGAATTGTTACGTAGAGCAATAGCTAGATGTTCCATAGTGAGAACGTAGAGGAGGGGGGACAATGGGCATCCCTGTCGCGTCCCGTTAGATACAGAGAAGGCTGGAGATAGCGAGCCATTTAGTCTAATCCTAGCATATGGAGAGGAGTAAAGGGACATTATTCTCGCCATCATATTGGTTCCCACGCCTATTTGTTGCAGGGATAGTCGAAGGAACTGCCAGTCTACTCGGTCGAATGCCTTCTCGGCATCGACTGTTAAGAGGCATAGTGGGATATCGTGGGACCGGGCATAGTTGGTTAAAAGAAGGGTCTTCAGGGTATTGTCCCTAGCCTCACGGCCACTCACAAAGCCGACCTGGTCTAGGTGTATTATCCCAGGCAACAATGGTTGTAATCTATTGGCTAGGATTTTAGCAAAGACTTTCAAATCGACCCCAATCAAGGAGATCGGCCTATAGCTTGCACAAAGAGTGGGGTCTTTGCCTGGCTTTGGGATGAGGGATATGTGAGCCTCAAGTGTTTGTGGAGGGAACACTGAACCCTCCGACAAAGAGTTGAACACCTTAGTTAGAAAGGGCGTGAGGAGGGTGGCAAAAAGTTTGTAGAACTTAGGAGTAAAGCCGTCTGGGCCCGGGCTCTTTCCACTCGGTGTACCCGCTATGGCTTTGGTGACTTCGTCTTCTGTGATTGAGGTTTCCAGATCAGCGATGACGTCATCTTCTAACGTAGGGAGCGCGGTTTCCAATACATATGACATCTGGTCCTCCACCCCGGAGGAAGGGGAACTTGTCCCTTGAGTCTTAGGGATATTGTACAGGGACTGATAAAAGTCCCTGAATTCCCCCGCCATCTTAGTGGGTGAGGATACCATTTCCCCCTGTGCCCCCCGAATATGAGGCACAAAGGCGGAGGTTGTTTTTGGGTGCAGGGAGCGAGCCAGTGGCCTACCACATTTATCTCGAAACTTATATTGATGGAAAGTGAGCTTATCTGCATATGTACGTGCAGAGGCTTCATAAAGTTCTCTAAGTTGTGATCGTGCCCTAGAAACGTCCGCCAGCATTGTCACTGTCGGGGATCGTTTGTGCTCAGTTTCTAAGTTTCTAAGCGTTTTATTTGCTGCCTCTATGGCGGCTGAGCGCTCCTTTTTAAGACGCGTACCCATTTGGATAAAGGTACCACGTAGGACAGCCTTAAGTGCCTCCCATTGAAAGGGCAACGATGTCGTATCCAAAGCGTGGTCCGCAAAAAAGTTAGAGATTGTATCTGAAACCCTTGTCACACATTCCGGGTTCGTAAGCAGCGAATCGTTCAAGCGCCATGACCATTCCCTAATCGGAGTGGAAGGGAGCGAGAATGTCATGTGTATAGGAGAATGGTCAGACCAGACCATTGGGTCTATGGTGCATTCCGGGGACCAGTCCAGGCAGCTATGGTCACTCATTAGGTAATCTATGCGACTATAGGTGTGATGAACATGGGAGAAGTGGGTATAGTTACGGGCCGTGGGGTGCAGCACTCTCCAAACGTCCACCAGACACAGATCGTAGAATGCCCGTTTCAGAGCCCTCAGTTTGGGGAAGGAGATACACGATCGCGAGGTGGAGGAATCTAAAAGTGGTTCAAGAGGGGTGTTAAAATCTCCCCCCAATATGAGCTTACCCTCCCTGAATCCTGACAAAATCCTCATGTATTGTAACGCGGCCGATACTTGATTAACATTAGGAAGGTAAATGTTAGCTACTGTAAATGTGGTACCCCATAACACGAATTTCACAAAAACATACCTCCCCTGGGGGTCCGAGAGATGGTCAAGCACCTCTATAGGGAGCGTCTTATGGAAGGCCACAGACACTCCCTTGGCTTTCTAGGTTGGGCTAGTGCTGTGGAACCACCTGTTGAAGTATCTGTTGGAACAGGAAGGGGTGGAGGCAGAGTGAAAATGTGTCTCTTGGAGAAGAAGCACATTGACTTGGCGTTTGTGCATTTGATACAGGATTTGTCCTCTTTTGGAGGCAATATTGAGCCCATTGACATTGTAGGAACAGAATTGTAACCTAGGGTGAGAGGTCACTGTGTGGGCCATGATGGAGCGATGGGGGGGAGGGGGGGAGGAGAGAGAGAGAAGAAGAAAAAAAGAAAAGCGGGGAAGAAAAAAAGGGGGGGGGAAACACAACAGGGGAGGAAGAGAGAAGGTAGAGCGAGGCGGGGGAGATATTGAACGTAGAGAGCACCTGGGGAAGGCGGCTCAAGAATACTAAAGTGTGCGCAAAAACGTAACACTTCGTGAAATATCACGTAGTAGGCACTAACTGTGCCAATCCTATTTAGGGGGAGAGAACGGGGTTAGAACAGCTGAGTTGTGATCCCGACAACCTAACAGGCATATATAACATAACTGTAAGTGTAACACACCCAATGACTGTGGCATCTAATGCTCAACTGCCTAGTCACTAAAGGGCAGAGTGTCGGACTAATACCATTGGTACGCTGGAGTGTAATAAACAGTCTAAAATTACATAGAAAAATAACATCAACGTAGAACAAGGTGTACACAAACTGGTGACAGAATAAAGGCACAGGTATTCCCGCGTAAGCATGCGAGGGTTGGAAGCACCAATTACTACATTTATAGCAGCATTAACTATG